>JAFLJL010001668.1:25000-33039 GCA_018398815.1 Conus ventricosus | reverse complement strand
AAGATTTGCATTACTACTGCATGGAGTATTTGTTGCTCGTACATTTTTCTTTATCTTGTTGCGTACTCATTGAATAGCTGATGGCCTCACATTAAAGTCACGATCACGAGTCACGATTCTCTCTATTTCTCTATCTGTCTGTGCATGCGTGCGTGTGTATGTTCCGAATTCCGTACATATTTTGCATGTTCATTTCACTGTCTGATTTTATACAGGCAATTATTGTACGTTTTAGTACATTTCCATTTCAAATCATTACATCTCATGCTGTTCCCCCTCTCCCTTCCATCTTCTCTCTCTCTCCGCTTTTTTTCTCCCCCCCCCCCCCCCCCCCCCCCCCCCCCCCCCCCAATTTCATCTCACTTTGCTTAATAACCTTCTACGTATTTTTATGCCTTGCGAAAAATGAATACATGTTGTGCCTTGCTCTCTCTACTCTCTCTCTCTCTCTCTCTCTCTCTCTCCATCTCTCTCTCCTCTCTCTCTCTCTCTCTCTCTCTCTCTCTCCTCTCTCTCTCTCTCTCCCTCTCTCTCTCTCTCTCTCTCTCTCTCTCCCTCTTCTCTCTATGCGTGCGAACGTGCGTGTATTAGTGTGTTTCAAAAATATGTACGCACTTTGTCATATTCACTTCACTGTCTGTTTTCATACATGCCATCTTGTACGTTGTAGTACACTTGCATATGTTTCCCCACCCACCTCACTCCCTACGCCCACTCTCTCCTTCCTCTTCATCATTGTCATTGTCATTTTAATTTTTTATTTTTTTATTTTTTTATTTTGTTATTATTATTTTATTGTTGTTTTGTTTGTTATTATTCTTATTTTTTGTTTTGTTTCATTTATCTTCTGTTTTCATTTGATGTTCCTCTATGATTACATGACCGCTTTGCTTGCTTCTTTGATTTCTTACATTAATTGATTTCACTGCATGTTGTAGTCCCTACTCAGGGCGAGGACTGGATGTAAAAAAGCACGTTAGGCTTATCTATTATCCTCGTAAATAAAGAATTTTGTCTTGTCTTGTCTTGTCTTGTCTTGTCCTTGCTCTCTCTCCTCTCTCTCTCTCTCTCTCCTTCTCTCTCTCTCTCATCTCTCTCTCTCTCTCTCTCTCTCCTCTCTCTCTCCCCGCCCCCCTCTCTCTCTCTCTCTCTGCATTTATTAAAAATCAATATTATTTCATCACTTTCTTTTTTTTTCTTTTTTTTTCTCCCCTGGATATACATGTTTTGCATTATCAACAAAGTATATTTTGCTTTTTGAATCAACGCAAATCTCTTTCCTTCTCTCTTTCTCTCCTTCTCTCTCTCCCTCCCCTCTCTCCTCTCTCCTCTCTCTTTCTCTCTCTCCTCTCCCTCCCCCGTCTCTCTCTCTCTCTCTCTCTCTCTCTCACTCTCTCTCTCTCCTCTCTCCTCCTCCCCTCCCCTCTCTCTCTCCTCTCTCTCTCTCCTCTCCTCTCTCTCTCTCTGTATTCATTCAAATCCACATTGTTTCAATATGTTTTACTTGAAATACATGTTTTGCATTATCAAGAATGTATATTTTGCTTTTTGAATCAATGTAAACCTCTCTCTCTCTTTCTCTCCTCTCTCTCTCTCTCTCTCTCTCTCCTCTCTCTCTCTCTCTCTCCTCTCTTCTCTATGTTTCTCTCTCTTGTTTTGAATTCATTCTATTTTTATTATTTTTTTTCTTTTATATCCGTGATGTGTTTACTATACTATGCCCTATTAATTATGTATGTATTTGCTTTTTGCAAAAAATGGAAATTCATCTCTCTTTCTCTCTCTCCCTCTCTCTGTCTCTTTCTCTCTCTCTCTCTCTCTTCTCTCTCTCTCTCCCTCTCTCTCTCTCCTCTCTCTCTCTCTCTCTCTCTCTCTCTCTCTCTCTCTCTCTCTCTCTGTGCATATATTCAAATCTATATTATTTGAATTTTCTTTTTACCCTGGATGTATTATGAACAATGTATATTTTTGCATTTTTGAAACAATGGAAATCCCCCCTCCCTCCCTGCCTCCCTCCCTCCCTCTTCTCTCTCTCCCTCCCTCCCTCCCCTCCCCCCCCCCCCCTCTCTCTCTCTCTTACTCTAATGTCCTTATATTTGATGTACATGCTTTGTACTTTTGAACAATCTTTTTCCCCCTTGTAACAATGAAATCACCTCTCCTCTCTCTCTCCTCTCTCTCTCTCTCTCTCTCTCTCTCTCTCCTCTCTCTCTCTCTCTCTCTCTCTCCTCCCTCCCACCCTCCTCTCCCTCCCTCCCTCCCTCCCCCCCCTCCTCTCTCTCTCTCTCTCCTCTCTCTCTCTCTCTCCTCTCTCTCTCATCTCTCTCCTTCTCCTCTCTCTCTTCTCTCTCTCTCTCCTCTCTCTCTCTCCTCTCTCTCATTCAAATCCACATTATTACTTGAAATACATGTTTTGCATTAATAATAATAATAATAGTGATTATTTATACGCACACACCTTCTTGTCAAGAAGCTCGTGGCATTTACAATGGCATTTCGTGCATATATACTCATACGTAGCAAACTCACAAAACTCACAATCCACATACTCACAATACAAAATAGTAATAAAATAAGGGATAAGAAATATACAAGTTTAACTAACTGTACATGGTTAAGGTGTCTGAAACTCAATAATGTATAACACTCATCAAAATCAGTCATTATGTACATATGCAAAGCAAGCAGCTGCATCTCACCAGCGAGCGGGAAAGGCGGATCGAAAGAGGTGGGTCTTAAGGGAGCTTTTGAACTGTGTCAGGGAATTAGAATTTCGTACATGGAGAGGCAGGCTGTTCCGTGTTATAGGGCCGATGTAAGAGAAGGCACGCTGTCCTTGAGTTTTCTTGTTGCGTCGGGGAACCTTGAACGTTTTAGTGTCAGTAGATGAACGGAGAGATCTAGAGGGGTGTAGACTGTGAGAATTTCTTTGAGTGCGTGCGGTGCGGTTTGGTTGATGACGTTAAAACACATAAAGCTAAGTTTATAATCTATTCTCTGGGCGATGGGAGCCAATGCAGGGCTCGAAGGAGTGGAGTGGTGTGAGTTCTCTTGGACATTTAAAAACTAACCTAGCAGCACTGTTTTGAACTTTTTGGAGCTTGTTTAGCAGAGTGTCAGGGATGCCGGCAACAAGAAAATTTCCATAGTCAAGACGAGACAGAACAAGTGAAGTAACAAGAGTCTGAGTGGCCTGTTGTGAAAGATAGTGGCGAATAGTGCTAATTTTTCTTAACTCGTGATACGCTACCTGGCAAACTTTGTTTACATGAGGTTTCATGGACAGATCTTCATCAAACATGACTCCTAGGTTCCTTACAGATGTGGAGAATGCTATTTCGCTGTGACCAATAGTGATTTTGAGGGCCTGGTCCGATTTACCCCTACCGCCAACCAGGAGAGCTTCTGTCTTTGAATCATTTAGTTGGAGCTTGTTTTGGGTCATCCACCGTTTCACGTCAGAGATGCAGTTTTCACTGGTAGAAAGAAGTCTATGGATTTGATTGGGATAAGAAGAGTTGTAGAGCTGAGTATCATCAGCAAATTCACTGTGAGAGACTGAATGACTATCAATTACGTTGGGAAGTGGTTGTGTGTACAGTAGAAACAGCAGAGGGCCCAGAACTGAGCCCTGTGGAACTCCAAACTTGAGAGGTGTAGGTTTAGAAACAAAAGCCTTGATCGAAACGGTCTGCCTACGTCCAGAGAGATATGATTGCAGGAAAGAAAGCGCTACGTTATCAATGCCAAAAACGTGTCTGAGACGGGTGAGAAGAATTCCATGATCTATGGTGTCAAACGCGGCACTCAGATCTAACAGCGTGAGAAGGGAGACTTTGGAATCGTCCGAAGCAACAAGAAGGTCGTTTGAACGCGGAGGAGAGCAGTTTCAGTGGAATGATGAGCACGGTACGCAGACTGAAAACGCGCCAAAAGGTCATACCTAGACACGTGCTTCAGCATCTGCTGCAAAGCTATCTTCTCTAACAATTTCGAAAGAATGTATGAATTGCTTTTTGCATCAGTGGAAACATCTCTCCCTCTCTCTCTCTCTCTCTCTCTCTCTCTCTACTCTCTCATCTCTCTCTCTCTCTCTCTCTCTCTCTCTCTCTCTCTCTCTTCTCTACATTAATGAAAATCGATATTGTGTTGAATACGTTTAAACGTGATGTATATGTTTTACTATGCATTATGAACTATGTGTATACTTGCTTTTTTGTAACTGTGGAAATTTCCTCTCTCTCTCTCTCTCTCTCTCTCTCTTCTCTCTCTCTCCTCTCTCTCTCTCTCTCTCTCTCTCTCTCTCTCCCTCTCTTTCGGGGGGGCGCTTGAACGTGCAGGAAGATTGGAAGTGTGTGTTACATTGTCTCTACGTTTTAGGGAATTTCTCTGGATTGTAAATGTGTATTGCGCCGAAACTTGACAAGCTGTTTGCTGTGGCATCATGCCTTCCGCCCCGATGGTTTTCAGATCAACATGTGGTACTTTTTTGTCAATATTTCAGTCGTTTATGTGTAAAAGGTGCATTGTTAAGCAGTCGATGCGCATCTCCATGTTGACAGTTCGTTCACGGGAACCGGTGTTCTGTTCGGACTAACCCTCATCCTTCTGTTCGGGGGGGACAATTTGTTTAAACGTCATGGTGATGGTGTACTGCTCCTGCGCTGTGGTGATGTTGAATCGAACCCCGGCCCAATCCTGATACAAATGTCTCAGGCTCTTCTGGTTCCGGACGACAGACCCGTCTTTCGTCGTACCACCCACGACCGGGAAAGGAACCTTCAATGGCTGACCTGATGTCAAAGTTAAGTGATGTAGAGAGCTCTGTTAACGGCAAGCTGGACAATGTGAAGGAGGAATTGTCTCTCTTACGGCAGGATCATGGTGCTCTCCGTGATCTTGTGAGTGGACTGAGGGACGAGGTGGATGATCTTCGACGTGAGAATGACTTGCTGCAACAAAAGAACAGTGATCTGACTTCTAAAGTGGATGACCTAGAAAGAAAATGTGACGATTTAGAGGGCAGGTCTAGAAAAAATAACCTGATTTTTTATGGTATGGAGAAAAGGGAAGAGGAAACAAATGAAGAGTGTGAGGGCTTGATCCAGGATTTGATCACAGACAAGCTTGATATTACTGATCCAATCGAATTTGATCGTGTACATCGACTGGGCTCCAGATCCGATTGCCCAATTATCGCTCGATGTTCCTTTTATAAGCAAAAAATGAAAATATTAAAAGCGAAGCAAAAACTGAAGGAACGAACGTGTTTGTCGGGGGATTTCTCTCGAGGCGTACGTGACATCAGACGTAAGTTGGGCCCACACCTGAAAAAAGCTAAGGCTGAGGGCAAACAGGTCCGCATGGTGTACGATCATCTATTTATTAATGGTAAAAAGTATGAGCTGGATGTGCATGATTCACTTAAAGAAATAAAATAGGAAAACGGCCGGCCCGATATTCAGATGAATGTTTCTGGGATTGAATTTGAGACGGTACAAATAAAGCACCTACACCGGAATGTCCCGAAGCTCAGTCACATAGCCCGTCGACGACCACACATGTGGCACGTGAGGATTCGGAACTCGTTGGTCCGGTTGGGTTTGAAACCGACAGTCGTCCCTTGTTTTCATGTGACAATCCTAGCATTCGAATAACTTGTGGGAGGGAGAATATGGAAATCTATCTTGTGGTAATATAAAAGACAATATCCCCACTTCTGTAAATAAATCTGTGCGTTTTGATGCTGAATAAAATCGTCTTCTCTTAAGTTCTTGTCATGGAATGTGAATGGCTTGCGCTCTAAGTTTGTATTTCATGATTTCTTTTCATACATTACATCTTTTGATTTTATTTGTCTTCTTGAGACTTTTGAAGATACCTGTGACCCTGATTTATTTCCTGGATTTCAGGTATATTATAAACCTGCTGTAAAGTTCACCAAACAAGGGAGGAGATTGGGTAGAATTATATGTCTTATAAGGGATGGAATTTGCTCCTTTCGTGTGTTATTTAGATATCAACTATGAAAAATATATGTGCGTTTGTCATTGATAAAGGGTTGTTTGGATGTCTGAATGATGTACTGTATGTATGTGCATATGTTCCACCGGAGGGGTCTCCTTTCTATTCACACTTTAATTACGACAGTGGAATAATCATGCTTGAAGAGTGCTTGACAGACTTGTTGATACAGATGGAAGATGCTTATATCATTTTATGCGGTGATCTGAACAGCAGAATCTCGAATATTTCTCCATTTCGCCCTGTTTATGACAATGACAATGTTCTATTTAAAAGTAATTCGGTTATTTGTGACCGGCATTCTCAAGATGAATGTGTTAACAGCTACGGTAAATCTTTGTTAAATATGTGCACTGCGTTAGATCTGATTATATTAAACGGATTATGTAATGGCGACCAGCAAGGTTGTTACACATATACTTGTGAGAACGGGAGCAGTGTAAATGATTATTTTGTTTTGTCCAGTAATCTTTACGACTTATTATTTGAGGTGTCAGAATTGATTGTTGCAGAACGATTCGAATCTGATCATTTTCCCATTGAATACTGCATTGCTTTTTGCCATGATAATTTATATAAGAATGAAGATAGCGATGGTGTGCATGTGATTCAAAAATTTGTATGGTGTGACGAATACAGTAGTATATTTTACAGGAATCTATGCGAGAAAGAAGTCCACGATAAATTACAAGCTGCCCTTGAACTTATTGACGTGAACATAAATGATGCACTGGATATGTTTAATAGATGTATTCAAGAGTGTGCTGCATGCATGAAGAACACTGTGAAGCTAGATTTGGACAGTCGTAAGCAGGGTTGGTTTGATGAGGACTGCAAAAACAATAGAACTCAACTGCGCAGATTACTAAGAACATTTCGAAGATCATCAAAGCAATATGATTCTGTTGTCGGAAATGATGTCATGGGAGATAAACTTAAAGAGGACAGTAATAAAATACACAAAGGCTAGAAGAAATACAAAAAGTTTTTTAGAAATGAAGAAAAAAGCAATTCAATAGGAATACACTAGACAATTTATTGGCTTCAATTAATAACCAAAAAGAAATTTTGGACGTGTATGTCCAATATTTCGTTGAAAAAGAAACAACCAAAAAATAACATACCTTTAGATAAGTGGTTTCAGCACTTTAAAGTTTGTTGGATAAAGGTTTATCATGTAGTGGTAGTGATAACTTTCCGGAAGTTGACAATGAATATATGAATCGCCCAATTTCTCGTGAAGAAGTTCTGTTAGCGCTTAGTAAAGTTAAAAAACGAAAAGCTGCTGGACCTGATGGAATAATCGGAGAGTTTCTGAAAACTCCTTGTGAAAAAGTTGTTGATTTTTTTGGTGAAATTCTTTAATGCATTATTTGAAAGGGGTACTTTTCCTGAAAGTTGGTGTGAGTCTGTGACCCTTCCGCTTTACAAGAAAGGTAATGTAAATAATACCAATAATTATAGAGGTGTCTCTCTGTCAGATATAAGTAGTAAAGTATTCAGCGCCATCATCAATCAAAGACTACAAGAGTATGTGGAGGAAAATAATATAACTGGTGAATATCAAGCAGGTTTTAAACGTGGATATTCAACTATTGATCATGCGTTTACTCTCATGGCTCTGATACAGAAACAGTTTTCCCTCAATCGCAAATTGTACGTAGCATTTATTGACTTTGAAAAGGCGTTTGATTCAATCAACAGAGATTTATTGTGGCCTGTCCTATTCAAAAACGGGATTACGGAAGACTCTTTAAATGTGTTAGAAGCATGTATAATGTTGTCAAAACAAGAATTCGATGTGGTGCAAAACTCACAGATTATATAAATTGTACTAGAGGTGTAAAACAAGGTGACGTCTGCAGTCCTATTTTGTTCTCTTTATTTATAAACGAGCTAGCATTAGAAGTAACAAATAACGGAAGACATGGTGCTAGGTTTACTGTAGATTATATGGAACTGTTTATCTTATTGTTTGCTGACGATATAGTCTTACTATCTGAAACGGTTATTGG
>JAFLJL010001668.1:0-20000 GCA_018398815.1 Conus ventricosus | reverse complement strand
CTATGACTTACGAATTTATTCTTTTTGTTTCTGATCAAGCATCATTTATTAACAAACATTCAACAAACGACCATTTTTAAGGCAATACCTTGTTCTAAAAACCAAAGCATCGTTTGTAACTAGCCACCAACCTTGCCAGCTCCAGACCCGAACTCTCCAACACCAGACCCAGATGCCATGAAGCAAACTCTGTAATTTCAAGCACATGCATCCAACCAAAGGAAAGAACAAGTATCTAATGGGAGAAACGAAAGGTTAATAGAGACACTACTTAGATTTCTTTCAGTACTTTTAAGCGTTTACCACCAACCAAATCCAGAACTTTGAACAATGTCTGTGATACAAAATCTGAATGGGGATTTTTGGTTATGAAGAGTGATTTTTTTTATGGCGGTATGCAAAGTAATGAAAGATAGCAAAATACTAGCGCATGGCTCAGATCATGGCTACACTGATGATTTTAATAGAAGCCACAGATAAGGGCACAGAAGTGGGAACCAAGACGATGCAAAATTCAGTTTCAAATGAAAGCCGTAGTTTTTTTTATGCACATGTGTACATGCCTGCAAAATTGATAAACCCTGTAAAACATGCGAGGTTGGATTTCTGCACAGATCTGAAAACACCAGGTTATGAAAAGAAAAAGCAACAGACCTGGAGAAAAATCAAATGTCTGCTAGATGCAGCAATCAAACTTTTCTATGTCACAATGGTCTTATTTTGACTTTTGTAAGTTTGAAACAACTCGTATGTGCAATTTTAATTAACACATTCTTCCTGTCGTGTGACATGTACTTTGCTCTGTTTCTTTAAAATACATGCACAAGTTATCCACTTATGATAAATTCACTTGTATGCACGTGAGTTATATCTTCATCGTAAGTTCGCTTGCATGCACACCAATGTTGCTAACAATGAAATGATTTTTGTTTTTGTTTTTGTTTTGCTTACCATGTATGACAAACTAAACCTACGTTAAACAAAACGGCTTTACAATGACTACCAACATCATCTGATAACTCATTGATAAAAATCCTAAACAGAATCCAAAGCAAGATTTCCTGAAGGATACCAGTTAAAACTACAGATTCCAAGGAGAAAGAGTTCCCAGCTCTTAACACATGTGTTCTGTTTGAAGGAAACCATAAACCCATATTAAAGTACTGACAATTACTCCATCTGATCGAAGCTGTGTGAGGAGTCATTCACGAGGGACAGAATCAAAAGCCTTTTTAAAGTCCATGGAGACAACGTCAAGAGATTCTCTGTCATTCAACATTTGTGCACAGTTCTTCGTCACCTCTAATACCCGAGTCATGCAAGAACGTCTGTGTCTAAAACCATAGATACGAACAAGTCATTGGCTATCATATGGTTAACTACTGCATCCCTTACAAAATACTCAAGGACTTTACATAGCACACTTGTTAGGCTTAAACACTGGTCCTATTTTTCCTGCTGATGATTTACTTCCTTTTTTTTTCAAAGTGATGCTTACAGTAGCTTTTTATCCCCAATCCTAAGGAATCACGCGTTTCTCTATTGTTTTATCAGAAATGTCAATGGCAAAGTAGAAAATATATTTTTGTGAGTTTTAACAACCAAGATTAAATATTATCTAGTTCACTTGCCCTCTTAGGATTTTAATTTCTTCCTTTTCAACAGCTGTGAAAGTTATGCAGACTTCCATTATGTTCAAACCAGATATCAACTTCAAGACAGAATGGAAACATTTCTCTGGACAATAAAAATCAAGCCAGCCAACTTTTGTAATAGCCTTGGGATAGTTGGTATACCATAATACTACTACACTCTATTTGGTTGGTTGTTCTACATTGAAGAAATATTTTCAACATCAAAGTCAAAGAGCTGTGCCACCAACTGACAGTCTCTTGAAAGAGAGAAAGAGAGAGAGAGAGAGAGAGAGAGAGAGAGAGAGAGAGAGAGAGAGAGGGAGAGAGGAGAGAGGAGAGAGAGAGAGAGAGGGGAGAGAGAGAGAGAGAGAGAGAGAGAAGAGAGAGAGAGAGTACTTCACTGAACATATTGCTTAATTGTTTGTCACTACCTTTCACCAGTGCGCTGGCCGGCAGTTTTTCAAACTCAGACGCGCTTGTGAGGCTCATTTTTAACTCAAATATTTACGTAAATTTAAAAAAATAAATGCAAATAAAAGTAAGTAAAACGCGCTTTTATTCTTCGCCCAAGCGTTGCAACACTTCAAGACACGTTAGCCTTACAACAACACCTGCTAATATTTTAGCTTTTTCTGAATCACTACAGTCAATGTTCATCACTTTGATTGCTTCGTTACATAGTTCACTATGATCTTTTATTATATTGTTTACATCATTCTCAAAACCAAATTCACTAAAATCAATGTTTAACACTTTCATTGTCTCGTCAGATATGTCATTACAATTTTTCATTAAAATCATTAGATCATTCTTTAAATCAGATTCACTGTGTTCGGGCTTCATTTTTAAACCTAAAAATTTAAATAAATAAATAAAATTGAATCTGCAAAACATTCATTTTTTGTTAACTTCATCGCCCACACACGATCAATAACACCACTTATAGCGCGCCCCACACACACACACACACACACACACACACACACACACACACACACACACACACACACACACACACACACACACACACACACACACTGCAACACAACACATGCTAGCGGCAGAGGGGTAAAAATCAATAACTTACCTGCTGGCTTCTATGGAGTCAATATTCTACGTAACACTGGCGCTATGTCCTTTACTGGGACTGTGATTGAGAATCAGAACTCGCTGTCAAATTTTGTAACGAAGATATTTCTTGAGTAACCTGGTCTATCTGCACCTCTGTTGCTCTTACTTCTTTTGTAAGGTCGCGTATTCTCTGTCTTTGCTTCCTACTTTTTTTTTAATCTCCGAAGTTCATTTTTCTTTCTGGAAATACGAACTTTTAGCGCAGTGGTTGAAAGACTTGAATCTGCAGCAACGCTTTCTAAAAAAACGAAACACACGAGTCCCACTTGTTGATGGTTGGTTCGTTGATGGTTGGCTAGTTGAAGGCTGGCTTGTTGATGGTTGGTTCGTTGATGGTTGGCTTTGAGGAGGCCCATCCATGTCTAGGATTCTAGCAAACTCGATTTCATTATCCTAATTTATATTACACATGAGCACTCACAAATGTTGTTTCGATTTCATCATGTTAATGTAATTCACTAAGGTTAGCACATGCGCACTGAAAAAAGTTGTTTCGATTTCATCATGTTAATGTAATTTACTAAGGTTAGCACATGCGCACTGAAAAAAGTTGTCACGGTTCTTCCAGCTAACAAATTTTCAGAAACAGATTTACTTCCGGCTAACTACTTTCCACAAAAGTTTTTCACAGCAAGAACCGTGACAACCTTTTTCATTGCGCATGTCTCGGCCGGTTGAATAGCAGACGACGGCTCTGGGCCTGCGATCAATATCAGCTAAGCGCTAGCGGGCGAGTGAATCAGTGGCGGTGGGGGTTCAAATCAATATTAACCAAGCCAGTAAGAGAAGTGCAGGCAGTTCTGCAGGCGTTAATTTTGTTAGGGTGATTAAGTCTGTAAACCATTTTAGCCTATTTTGGTTTTAACTGATCGTGTGTTTGTTTTTCAATGTTCTGTTTAATTGCATCAGTGTCTACCTGTCGTGAAGTAAACGTCTTTCTCCACTCCTTTTGAAGTTCAATTTTTTGCCGTCTGTAATTCTCACCATCAGCCATAAGCTTCTGAAATTCTTCGTCTGTAATGTTTTCATCCTGTAATGATTTGCTTATTCTTAATCTTAATGAGCAAAGTTTTGCTGATGCTAGGGCAACAATGGCAGTGTGCTTTTGTAATTTAGGAGTTAATTTTTTTTAAAACAGCGCTTACAATCATAGACATGGCGCCTAAACCTAAACCAAGGCCCCCTAATGCTAAAGAGGCTGGCGCTCCAACCCCAGTAGCTAAAGAGAAACACTAGACCCAGCACTTATGCTAGCTACAGCTGATGAGCCAGTAATTACATAAGAAAGAGTATTTAAAGCTTTAGCACATTTCTTTCTAGTAACCCTATACTTATCCAAGTCGCTTTCTATTTCTTTTTGAAGTTCAGTTATTTGCTCTAACCTAAACTGTTGAACCTCCATTTTTTAATTAAGATTATTTTTTAAATTCATCTTGCACATATCTTCTTATTAATCCTTCTGGCAGCACTTCATTAACAGAGTAAAACGCAATAAAATCAACATACTTAATGAAAATAAAGTCGAGTACTGTTAGTTTGTCTTTGTCAACCATCACAGTAACCTTGTCAGATGATACAAGGTAGTGTATTTTATCCCCGTTTTTAGTAATTGCAATACAGAGCTTAAGAGGGGCATCCAAGTTTTCAGCCTTTATCTGTATACCTCTGATTAACGTATGTTCTGGCAAACTAGGATCGCCCTCCCTCGGAGTAATAAATAAGCGAAAAATCATCGTCATTTGCCTAGGTAGTGACTGTAGCGTTGGGGTAAATTCTAAGCCTACGGTGTCATCCCCCACTTCAGCTAAGGACTTCTTTCTCTGTAGCTTATATTCAGAACCCTGCCTAGTTATTTCAGTCTGTTTTTTCTATTGTGTTCCTGGAACTAGGCTAACAAGAATGGGTCCTTCATTCAAAGCCTTTCTAAAATTGTTTTTCTTATCAAAGTATACATTGGGGCTTTGTAGTTCAAACTTTAGATTCCAAGAAATTTCAGGAAGCAACGCCCAAGCATCTCTCTTTTATGAAGTTTGTATTCATGTTTACCAAAATCGTTTGCCCTTAAATTTCTTATCTCTTCTAGGGTAGGATATTGCTGTCGTTTTTTGTCTTCAATTTCTGTTCGTTTGTAAACCCCATCATCTGTGTATCAAATCCTTTAAACTTTTCTGGCACTCCTATTAGATCAAATCGGTTGTGTCTGTAGGTCTTTTAGCTTTGCAGTGCATTTAGGAGCTAACTGCGCTTTTGATTCTGGCCCTCGAGACATTCTTTTTAATATTAAAATTATAATAAACAATTGTTAAAAGCAATCAAAATAACAATCTACAATAAACAAACGTATTGAATGGGGGTCAACCCGTAGCATAGCTTAGCGTGCTTAGATTTTTCTAACTGTTTTTTATTTTTTTTTAACTCATCTTTGTCCCTTATCATAAATTTTCACTTGAACATTCTTCAAAGCTATCTTTGCCCTTTAAAGGGGAAAAATTTAATACAACCGATTTTAACTGCGATCTAAAGTCTTTTAAGACACCCATTTTATTACTGATTTTAATAGCCACACAGAAAACTAAGGCGTGACGCCCACTAAAGGTAGCTTTGACAAAAGCTTTTCTTTTTTTAACAATGAGCCGAACAGTCATCAATATAACAGTGTTTCAGTGCCCTAAATTTAGTCTATAGAAATGTTCTAAACAGTCGCTCAGTTTGTCGCTAGGATCAACTAGAAATATTCTGTCTGCCCAAAATAACTTCCTTTCTTTGTAAGACTTGTTGTGCTTAATGGTTGTGCAGAATATAACAATGTACTGTAATGAAACCTGTATATTGTTTGTAACAATCAAGTACGAAGGACGTTTTCCCACACCCGTAACCCCGCAGATAAGAGAACAGTGCGGTCTTTAGGAGAAGAAACTTCAAACTATCCATCTGTTTTTTTTAGAATATTTCTTCTGCATTTAAAAAGCCACGTCTTTTAGCTGTTTTCTTCAATGTTTAACTGAGCACCACAACCAAAAAAACATGCATTTTTTTGGGGGGCTTTTCCCGTCTGCTTTCTTGTGAATATTTATTTTTATACCATCTTGCCTACCCTTTCCCCACTTCCAAACAATCTGTTGTCAAATGTGGATCTAAAATCCAGCCACAGCCCATATTTGGTTATTAAGTAGTCTTCGAGTTTTTACATCATAAAGGCGGAGTTTTTTACATACACGATCAACTAAAGGATCCCTTTGCCTACCTCCAGCAAAAACTTTCTTATTTCATAAAAGGGTGTTGGTGAGGTAAAAGTCCGTGCCCGAATACAACCGATCAGACTTGCCATTTATTGCGCAGTCAACCTTCTCAATTTTTGGATTATAAAACGCTTCTGTTTTCTCTATGAAAAGGAGTTGTTCCTTCATTTAAACAAGAACAAAATTCCTTTTAAAGACTTTAAAGATGATTTTGATGTATGTTCCAAAGAGTGTCTCGCTTGTTTTATTTTCTGTAGTAGAGTGTTTAAGTTTTCATAATAAATAACCGTTTTACTTTTATATTGGGTTAAATTGTTCTGGCCGTTCGGGGTTAGTAACAACATCAAACTAAAGAGAAATGTCGCTGATTTGTGTATTTAGCTAAAGGGTCTTCAGACAGAACGAAAAGAATCGCTAGGATTAAATGTCAGTGCATAAGTAAGTTTTTCTTTTAGTGCGCCTTGGTAATATGGCAATGCATCTTTAACAGCTCAAAATCTAGAGGGATGCAGAATTATTGCCAAATGCTTCTGTACTGCCTCATCTTTAACATCATTCTTTGCATCCTCCGCTTTAAGCCTGTGCTTGAGACCGTTTGGACTTTGTATTCCCTGATAAACTTTCTCTTTTCTTTCTTTTTTAGGCAGCCATTAGATCAAAATTTAGAGGGAAAAAATGTCTGCCTGCCTAGTACAAAGACTTCACTGCCCTCCAGTTTGATTGCTACATGTTTAACGATAGCCCTGCCTAAATTAGCAGCAACACTGCATTAGGATCTGCGTTTTTAATATCTATTTTGAATGATAGTTTAGCAGTGCCTGGCATTTTTAACATCGCCAGCGCCAAGATCGGGGAAACATGACTATTAAAGTTTGTTCAGGCTCAACTGTTGATGGAGTATTTACACTAATTACAGTCTGCCTTATGCCTTTTACGCCAGGGGGTTTCCTTCTCTCTTCTGTATGGATCGAGGTCACAGGCCGTATGAGTTCATTTTTATAAAACAAAAAAGAATAAAATAAAAAATTGGATTGAAGATTTTGACCGATTGATCCTGTTGAAGAAGAAGAAGATGAAGAACTAGGCCCTTCATTGCAAGAAGAGCTTGAAGGAGCAGGTTCTTTACTCCCAAAAGAACATCAAGAACTATTGCGACAGTGAATTCAATCATTCTATAGAAGCATAGGGCGAGAGCTACCTGGCGTTCTTGATCCAACGATTTTGGGAAGATGGTGGGCATTTGTATATAAAAAACGGGTGCAGGGGCCGTGTAAAGCTACTTCAACACAAAACCCAAACAATTTTTTAAAAACTAAGCACAATTAGACGAAAACTCCCTATTGCTAAGGCAGAACAATTAAACCTTTAGAGCTTAGAGCCGAAGCCGTTAGTCTTTTTACAAAACTTGGAGCGGGGGCTGCCAACACAATCTGAAATACAAAACATACCTCTTCAAGTTTTTAAGTCAACAAGAGATGATGCAATTAACAAAACAGATGAATCAATTAGAAGAGCAGAAGAATAATAGCAGAATTGAGACGAGTTTTAAGAGGAGACACAATTAAAAACAATTGACGATTCCCCATTGCCCATGCGTGAAATCTTGGGGCTTAATGAGGCTTTACGGACAATACGGGGTGAACTAACAAACAATTTAGCAAAACTTGGTGAGCTGGATAGGAGATAGAAGAAGAAAAAAATAAACTGGCTGATGCAGATGATAACAATTTAGGGCGAGAAGAAAAGGCTAGAATACAGCGAAAATACAGGATTTAAGGCTACAAAGGGCGGCCAGGTTAGAAAATGCTGTCTATAACAGGCGCAGCTAGCATCCAAACAAGCAGAATTAAGGAAACTATAAAAAGAATACTTTATGAAAACACTTACGCTAGCAGAAGAATAAGGACTTTGTTCACAGAACAGGGGATTTACAATAGTTAGTATATTAACAGCTGTTGGGTTTGCTATCTCTACATCGTTTATGCTTTACGGGTGGTGCACCAACGGGCCAGTAGCTCCTCCAAGCCTCAGCTGGTTTAAAAGTTGGATTAGAAAACAATTGCATCTTCTAGCAAAACTATTAAAGAAGTTAGCGGCCAAAGCGCTTGATGCTCTGCCTGGCTAATTGGCAGGTTGTTAGTTGGGTTTTGTCTACTATAGGCAAAGTTGCTGGTTATATGGCTGACCATCTGTGGACGTTAGGAGTGCTAGCTGCTGGATTAATTTTAGTGAAATAAAGTATGGCTAATCCAGTAAAAGTTTTAAAAAACCCAACGAGGGCTGTCTTTTCGCTAGTGTGACTGTCAGTATGAGGCAGATCAACAGGTGGGGTGCTTTCTGGGCTGCTTTTGGCTGTAGGGCGCTTATAACTGGATCACTTTCTTCAGGGCTAGTACTTTTTTTTAAAATGGATGGCGCAGGCCTTGTGTTTTTAAAATTGATTGTGCCCTAAGTTTTGGTCGTCTCCAGCTATGAGGATTTCATTGTTATAATTCTGTATCATGCCAATCTGTAGCCTAAGGTCGAAGGCGGCATGGGATAATCCATGGCCCACAACAAAGTCAACCTTTGACCTAGCATGTGCAGAACGTCTTGATTCCTTTGTATGCTGGCAAGCAAATCAAAAAGCAGGTTAATAGCTCTTCTAAATTGGCTAGAAATTGTTTTCTGGCGTCAAACTGTAGATTGATCTACTATGCTAGACTTTGTCTGTGCTTGTGCTCCTAATTTGACACCTAAGTATGTCCCTTATGGAGTCATTAAGCCCTTTTCACTCCTGGCATTGTTAGGCCTTTACTTTTATCTAAGATTAAATGTTGCCCAAGCATTAGGGTGTTTTTGTTTAATTGATCCCAATCGAAATTGTTTGTCCGGTTGAAAAGAGGGTGTGGCCAGGCCAGTAGTCATAATTATATTCTCTTTTTACACCCCACAAAAATAATGTGCCTTAACCCCATGATTGCGATCTAATTTTGTCTAAAATCAGTTGAAGGATTAATGTTAAATTCATTGCAGATTCTTTTCATAGCATTATTGTTCATTGGGCTTTTAAATGGATTATAAAAGCGTTGTCGCTTGGAAGGGGCACTTGTAGTTCAGTTAGTATTCGTCTGTATGGTATTAAACATGAAAGTTATATTCTGACCTTACTAAAAAATTGGGGTGGTTTAAATGGTTTGCATATAAAACACCGCAGCCAGTAAATTGCACAGTAAATGGCAAAATTTAAACTGATCCTGGTTAAAAGTCATAGGGGGGGATGACCATGTGATGGCATCTATCACTTTTTTATTGGCGGATTTAAATATCTAGTTAGGGATTTACAAGTCTGACTTGGAAGCCATATGGGTTCATTACTGCAATGGTTAGTAAATGAAGTCCAAAGATTTGGGGTTATTAAAACGCTCCTACATCGTAAGTGGCACTTTCTTATATTTAAAAGGCCCCCATTTTTTAAATTAGTTTTTTTAAATAGTTATAAAAAAAGATGTTTCATTTTTATAAAACCCAACAAAAATAAACGTGTGTTCTTAACGTATCCAATTGTCAATTGGCGCGGGAGTTGTAGGATTGTCCTTAAGAAATTGGTTTTAAAGAAAATGGATTAACCTTTTCTGAAAAGATAAGAATAACTGGGTAGATGTTAAGGAGGGAAAAAGGCAATCTATTAAAAAAATTTAAAAACCCGATGGTTACTACAACTTTTGTTCTTTAAGAGAAGTATTTAGCAATTTTGGCATTAAGTTAAAAATTAATGAGGCAAATCTTATAATTACTATAAATTTTCCAGAACTTAAAGAAAAAAGGGAGTTATTTTTCCTAGAAACCTTTCTCGAAATTTTTGGGGTTTTATAATAGTGGGTGAAAACCCTAGCTTCAGCAAAACACGTCCTTGTAGAATGGGGGGATTTATGGTTTTAGGTAATGAGCATCCGATTTTCTCGTTAAACCAAATTTTTTATGTCTTTACAACAGTTTAAAAACAGATATAATTGTTTAATGGCTATCCATCTACAATTCTACGAGCACTGCCCTCAATTAAGGCGGGTTTTGCGATTATCAGTTATTAGTTTTGATGGAAACAGCCAATTTAAAGAATTAATTGAGGGATCTATAAATTCATTGGATGTAATAAATAGCTAATCAAGATGGAAAGCCAGTTGTTTGTTCTAATTTATTGATAGTGCTAGAGGTAGAAGAGCATATTAGAAAAGTAGTAAGGGTCAGTCCCGCGGACGTTAATGGTGCTGGAAGTAGAAGAGCGTATGTAAACCCTTAATTTTTATGTCACTGGAGGAGAATTTTAAATTATCTTTTTTTCACGATCACCATTTTATCTTGCACGTACGCTCCCCATTTTTAATGTACTGATTACGTCAATTTTAGAGGTTTTTGTGTGTTAATTTTGTTTGTGAAAAGGTGTTAATTTTAGCCAAAACTGATATGAGATGGAGTGATTTGTTGTGAAAAAGGGGGTTTTCGTGCAAAATAAAATGGGTGAGCTTGAACATAGTATTTACATTCTCTCTCCCCTAGAAGGGTCCCACCTGTTTCGTTTTCTTGTGGGCAGCCGCACAGGAAGGATCGAGTCTTAGTCCAGTCGAGTTTGTAGATCGTTAGCCTGACATTGGCCAGTCCAAGGGAAGTCACCCACTATTGTGGTTGTCGTCACTAGCAGACGCAACCTAAATACGTCACATCTCCCTGTCTTTAAATCAACAAATGAACGTCGAAAAAAGAACAAACTTTTAACACAAAAATTAACTGCCCTGGATTACAGGATTAAATCTAACATCAATAAAAACAGAAGGTGAGTTGTTTCAAGTTCAAGATGCGTTCATCACGTTCGATAAACGTAGTCTTTCAGATAGGCAGGAGTTTTCACTGTGCGACCAAATCGAGTGTTTTGGTTCTACTTGCTGGGGTGGTGATTGCTCGACAGTGTTCTCTTGATCAATTAGAGAGTCCTGGCAATCTGCTTGCGCCCAGCTGGTTCTGGAATTCCTGACTGCACTTGAAGTCGATCTTTCATCCGCTCCTGGAGTAAGCAGTCTGTAAGGCCTGTTGATTCTCTGTCTTGACTGTTTCCCGTCTGTTGCAGCATCATTTGGTCCACTCTTGATCCTGTTTGATGGACACAAGTCAGTCGTTTTGTTGGTGGGATAAAAAATGACTGTTCTTTTGTTGCCGTGTGGTGGCTGAAACACTGGCTTGTAACTTTCATTTGTTTCTCGGACGTCACGTCGGTTTCGTCGGAATCTGCGACCATCTTCTGTTCGTATGTTGTACGACCTTATGTCGACTTGTCTTTCAACCTGAGCCTTGACCCATCTTTTACAGCCAGGTGGTCTGAACCGCACAACTTGTCCAGGTTTCAACTCGGTCAATTCTACAGCTCCACGGTTGTAGTATCTTGCCTGTTTCACCTTTCTAGCCTGAAGTCCATCTGTGGCTTGCTTCACTGACGGTTTCAAACATGGACCTCGTTGTAGGCAGCTGTGTTCTTGTTCTTCTCGAGAACAGTCTCTGCACAGGTGAACTTTCCAATATTTCTGATGGAGTATTTCGCAGCTCCAGTAAGCCAAATATCCATCCTCACCGCTTTGGTGACATTTCTGTATCATGTTCTTCATAACTTTCACAGCACTTTCAGCTTTCCCATTTGACTGTGGATAATGGGGCGAACTTGTTATGTGTTCAAATCCGTAAATCTGCGAAA
This sequence comes from Conus ventricosus, assembly GCA_018398815.1. Lineage (NCBI taxonomy): Eukaryota > Metazoa > Mollusca > Gastropoda > Neogastropoda > Conidae > Conus > Conus ventricosus. The sequence goes on along the minus strand of JAFLJL010001668.1, from coordinate 8,277 downwards.
ATTTCTCAATTCTTTCGAGTTGAATGGTGGTCCATTATCAGTGGTCAGTCTCTCTGGGATTCCATGTCTTGCAAAATGGGCTTTCATCTTTTTGATGATTTCATCACTGTCCTTGGCTGTGAGCACATCAAATTCGAAAAAGTCAGAGTAGTAGTCAACCACTACCAAATAGCTTTTCTTTTTACATTCAAACAAATCGGCAGCCAGATACTGCCATGGCAACTCTGGTATTTCACTGCTTATGAGTGGTTCTTTTTGTTGTCTCTGGCTGAACTCTTGGCAAGTTTGACAATCTTTCACGAAAATCTCAATATCAGAATTCATTCCAGGTCAGTATGCGACTTCTCTTCCCCGTCTGGTACATCCTTGAATACCGGCATGACTTGCGTGCATTTTTCGTAAGAAATGATTTCTCATTTCTTTTGTACAACCACTCTGCTTGCTTTGAAAATCACACCATTTTGTACTGACAGTTCATCCCGGAATGGGAAAAATGCTTGCATGTTTTCTGATGGAGCTTTCTTTTCTTCAGGCCATCCTTCCAGTATGATTTTCATCAGCAGATTCATATCTTCATCTGCCTTTGTTGCTTTTTGTAGGTTGGACATGGTTGTTTCACAGACTGAAAGCTCCTGTGTTATATCCATGTTTTCAAGCTTCGTGCAAAAAATCAATTCTGTGTGGCTCATTTGTTCTTCAGGTTTCCCACTCACTGCTCTGCTCAGTGTGTCCGCCAGATACATCTCAGTTCCTTTTTTGTAAACTACTTCATAGTCATACTTCTGGGTGTGTAACAGCCTTCTCTGAATTCTCTTTGGAGCAGAGAGCAGACTCTTCTTGTGGATAACCTCCAATGGTTTGTGGTCAGACTCCACAGTGACTTTGTGTCCAAACACGTATCTTTCAAATCGGTCAAGACCAAAAACTATCGCCAACATTTCTTTTTCAATTTGAGCATAGTTTTTATCAGTTTCAGACAATGCTCGAGATGCATATTGTATTGGCTGGTTATTTTGCATAAGGCATGCGCCTAAGCCATAAGCTGATGCATCACACTGAAGAGTGATTTGAGTTTTCTCAGCTTGATCAAAGTAGCGCAGAACAGGTGGTTTGGACAGGGTGCTTTTCACTTTTCTAGTGATTTCCCGTGCACGTCAGGATCCCATTTGAAATGAACTTCTTTTTTCAGAAGTTCTCTCATTGGGGCTGCTTCTTCAGACAGATGTGGAGCAAACTTTTGGAGATAGCCCACAACCCCCAGCAATCTTTGTACATCCTGCTTTGATTAGGAGTTGGACGCTGTTGAACTGCTGTAATCTTTTTTGGATCTGGTTTGAGTCCTTCTCTTGTAAGAATATGTCCTAGATAAGTGACCTTTGTTTGCTTCAGTTCTACTTTTTCTTTGTTCAGCTTGATTCCATTTTCCCGGCATCTTTGTAGCAACAGTTTCACACGCTCATCATGATTTTTTCTCTCCTTCTCATCAGAATCACCTTCTCCCCAAAGGATGATGTCATCATGGACAGCTACCACGCCTGGTAGATCAGCTAGTTCTTGCTCAATCCTTCTTTGGAATTCTTCTGGTGCCACAGATATCCCAAATGGCATTTTGTTCCACTTGTATTTTCCAAATGGGATTTCAAATGTTGTCAAGTAGCTACTCTTCTCGTCCAGTTCAACATGCCAAAACCCATTCTTCAGGTCAAAGTGCGAGAAGTATTTGGCTTTTTTTCAATTTTGGAAGAACATCATCTAATATTGGGGTAGGATAATTCATTTCTTTGAGCGCTTTATTCAAGGGCTTAGGATCAATGCACAGCCTTATCTTCCCATTGGGTTTCATTGCTATCACCAGACTACTGATCCAGTCTGTTGGAGTATCAACTTTGCTGACAACTTCCAATTTTTTCAATCTTTTCAGTTCATCTTTCACTTTTTTTCTTCACTGAGAGGGGCCATTTTCTGCAGTCATTTTGACCGGAGTTGCCTCCTTGTCTATTTGAAGATGGAGTTTCCTTTCAAACTGCCCAAACTTCTCCATCAAAAACATCCTTGTACTGATCCAAAATACTAGTGCTTTCTTCTCTTGCTCACAGCAGCTATATTCTCTGTGTTGACTGTGATGAGATTCATGCCTTGTACTGCTCTCAAACCCAGGATTGGTGTGCAGTTTTCCTCTGTGATGATAAAATCTCACTTTGTAAGTGTTTTCATTCTTTGGTTCTCAACTCTCAAAATGACTTCTCCCCTAGGTTTCATCTCAGATTTGTTAAACATGACTGTGACAATACCTTGTCGGAATCGACTCGACATAGCAGGCGATGTTTATACAGATGGCGCTACGTGTGTAACTTTTCCGGGACATGCGCAGAGTGCCAGAACAACTAACGTTCTGGCTCAACTGTAAACAGTCCAGTTACGACGCATGGTGGCAGCGTGTGGCTACGACTTACGCTACGAAAATGCATTCAAACCTCCTGATGAGTTTGACTTTACAAAACCTAGTGGTTGGCCTGCTTGGAAGCAGAGGTTTTGCAGGTATCGTGAAGCATCAAAACTTTACAAAGAAGACAAGAAGGTTCAGGTGAGTAGCCTGATCTACGCCATGGGACCAGAGGCTGAAAGAGTTTATTCGACTTTCACTGATCTGGATAATAACTCGACACTTGAGCAAGTCATAGAATGTTTTAATGAACACTTTGTTCCCAGAGTGAATATTGTGCATGAGAGAGCCTTGTTTTATTCACGAAATCAACTTGCTGATGAGAACATTAAAACGTACGTCAGAAAACTGTACGAACTTTCTGAGAATGCTGATTTTGCAAACAAAGAGGAAAGTATCAGGATAGGCTTGTTCTTGGTGTACGGGATACAGAACTCTCAGAAAAGTTACAGTTACAACCTGCCCTTACTTTGAAGGATGCTGTACAGCAAGCACGTCAGTCTGAGTTGGTTAAGCTGCAACTTAATGAGCAAAGACATGCTACTGGTGCTACCCTTGATTCAGTCAAGCATAGCTCTGCAGGACCTTCTCATCATAGAGGAGGCTACACTCATGGTCGAGGAGGAAATTCACAAGTAAACCTCTTGGTACTCACTTTGATAAGAAGCATTTCAAAACATGCTACAACTGCGGATTTCAACATGCTAAAGATATGTGCCCAGCTAAAAGGGAAGCAGTGTCAAAGTTGCGGCAAATATGACCACTTTCAGAAAGTCTGCCGTTCATCCAGAGTCAGCCAAGTTCGCGAAGCTCAAGAGAATTTCTCCAGAAGGGACCTGAAGCCTTCCACACATTTTCTTGGAAGCATTGACAAGAAGAATGAAGAACCGTCATGGCGTACAAACATCATGATTAATGGACATTCCATTAATTTTAAAATTGATACTGGTGCCGATGTGACCGTCATTTCAAAGAAAATATATGACAGTTTACATCCCAAGCCAAAGTTGAAAAAGTCACAAGCCATTTTGCAAAGTCCAGGAGGCCATCTGCAACATCGAGGAATGTTCATAGCCCAGGTGAACAAGAATGACGACAAAACTGTTGCCTTTCGAGTCTTCGTCCTTGACAACAACTGCCATAATCTCCTCAGTAGAGATGCAGCATTACGTCTCGGATTCGTCAAAAGACTTGACGATCTGAACAATCTGGTTTTTTGGAGAAATTGGAGATCCAGTCCAATGTGATCCAATCAAGATAAGATTAGAGGAAGACTGTACTCCCTATCACATCGCCACTGCAAGAAGAATACCACTCCCTCTTATGCCAAAAGTTGAAGCAGAACTTCAGCGAATGGAGGAAAATGGGGTAATTAAACGTATCACTGAACTACCAACTGAGGCGGAGTGCGTATTTGTGTGGATTTAAAGAAACTGAACAGGGTTGTGAAGCGAGAACGCTATGTTCTTCCAACACTGGAAGATATCATACACAATCTGAAAGGATCGAAGGTGTTCACAAAACTGGATGCGACGTCTGGTTTCTGGCAGCTTCCTCTTGATAATGAAACTGCAAAACTCACGACGTTCATGACACCGTTTGGAAGGTACTTCTTCCGTCGTCTTCCGTTTGGAATTTCGTTGGCTCCGGAAGTGTTCCAGCGAACAATGGAAAGCATCTTGGCGACATTGATGGAGTTGAATGTTACATGGACGATATCCTCATTCATGCAGAGACTATGGAGGAACATGATCAGCGTCTCAACACTGTACTTCAGCGCTTGTCAGAAGTGATATTGAAGCTGAACAAAGAAAAAATGTGAATTTAGCAAGAAGGAAATCAGCTTCTTAGGCCACATCTTCAGCAAGGATGGGATCAGGCCAGATCCGTCAAAGCTGAAGCGATCCGCAACATGAAATGATCCGACAGATCTTACAGAATTGAGAAGGTGGCTAGGAATGGCAGATTTCTCCCAAACCTGTCAACAATCCTGAAACCAGTGAATGATCTTCTCTGCAAAGACACTCCATGGTATATGGGACAGACCACAAGCAGATGCAGTCAAGAAAGTAAAGGAGTTGCTTTCTGAGACACCAACTCTTGCATTCTACGATGTCACAAAATCAACTGTCGTCAGTGCTGATGCAAGCAGTTGTGGACTTGGAGGGGTACTGCTTCAAAACAATGATGGAGAACTGAAGCCCATCGCATATTGCTCTCGTACCCTTACTGATGCAGAGAAAGGATACGCTCAGATTGAGAAAGAATGTTTAGCAATGGTTTGGGCGTGTGAGAAGTTTGAACGTTACCTGGTAGGCCTTAAAACTTTCACAGCCATCACTGACCACAGACCGCTTGTCTCACTGGTGAACTCCAAAGACTTGCAAGAAACACCCTTGATATGCCAGCAACTTCTTATGCGTCTGATGCGCTACAATGTCAGAGCAGAATACACACCAGGCAAAAAGATGGTTGTGGCTGATACATTATCCAGAAATCCTGTTTCAACAGAGAACAACTTTGACCTGCAAGAAGACATCCAGAGCTACGTTGATGAAATTGCTTCATCTTGCCTGCATCTGACGCCAAGATCAGTCAAATCAAGGAGACAACACAGCAAGATCCTAGCCTGAAAGCAGCAATGATCTATACTCAGAATGGCTGGCCAAAGTACAAGAAACTTGTATCACTTGAAGCGAGAGACTTTTTCACCATCCGGCAAGAACTCAGTGTTCATGGTGGACTCCTACTGAGAGGAGACAGGATAGTCATTCCTTCATCCATGAGAACAGAAATACTGAACACGATCCATGAAGGACACTTGGGCATATCTAAATGCCGCGAGCGAGCGAACCAGGCAGTGTGGTGGCCAGGCATGAGCAGGGACATTGAAGATGCCGTCTCAAAATGTCGACATTGCCTTGAAAACCGCCCTTCTCAGCCCCATGAACCCACTTCTGCCATCAACTCTGCCAATCGTCCCTTTGAGAGGACTGGAGTGGACCTCTGTGAATTTAAAGGAGACTGCTACCTGGTCTGTGTGGACTATTATTCCAGGTACATTGACATTGCTCATCTGCAGAACATCACAGCAAATTCAGTGATCAACAAACTGAAAAACATTTTGCTCACCATGGATTCCCGAAATTGTAATCTCTGATAATGGGAAAACAGTTCTCATCATCAGAATTCAAGAAATTTGCAACTGACTGGAACTTTTCCCATGTGACCAGCAGCCCACATTTCCCGCAAGCTAATGGGGCAGCTGAACGTGCCGTGAAGACAGCCAAAGAGATTCTTCGACAAGAAGATGTGTTTCTAGCATTGCTGACCTATCGCTCTACACCCATTCCAGAGCTAGGAGCAAGCCCAGCAGAACTAGCCTTTCAACGACGCTTGAGGACGAATCTTCCATCTATGCCTGGAACTCTGTTTCCAGGAAAAGTTGACCACGAGCTAGTGCGGAAATATAATGCAGCAATGAAGCAGAAACAGAAAAGAAACTATGACAGTCGTCATGGTAGTTCGTTCTTTACCTGAGCTTCATCCTAGAGACCCTGTGCTAATCAAAACAGATGGGGAGAAAGGATGGAAACAATATGGCGTGGTGAAGGAAAATGCGCCCCAATATCCTATATCATCCAGACAGCTACTGGTGAGCTGAGGCGTAACCGGAAGCACCTGTGCCTTCAGACCCCTGCTCCAACTCCAACACGACTCCTCGACCAGGTTCTACTGATGATGCCGAATCTACATCTACTGCTGAAGAGGGCAACCCTGTACCCACTTCTCCAGCCTGCGAGACTACTCCGGCTGCTACACCACACACCTGTAACCCTGATCACACATTCCATACACATAGAGGCAGGCGTGTGCGAAAACCTGCACGTTTCAGACAAGACTAGAAAACTCCCACGTGACCTGGTGCTGGTAGTTTTGTTTACTTTGTGCTCATGTTTCACCAGTCAGGTCTGAAACAGTTTTGTGTTGATGGACAGACATGTTAGAGATTTATTTGAAAAATGTAGAAGTGTGTTTTATTCAACGTTTAAAGAAATCATTTGTCCCGATAAACATTTTCAAAAGAATAGTTCTTTTCCAGAGAAAGGGGGATGTGACAATACCTTGTCGGAATCGACTCGACATAGCAGGCGATGTTTATACAGATGGCGCTACGTGTGTAACTTTTCCGGGACATGCGCAGAGTGCCAGAACAACTAACGTTCTGGCTCAACTGTAAACAGTCCAGTTACGACGCAATGACTAACTTGCTTTTAGTCTTTTCCAGTTTCTTCAGGTTTGTGTCGCCTGACACTTCTCTGTAAGTTTTCTTGGACATAACATTTGTTGATGCCCCTGTGTCCAGAAGAAATCTCACTTGGTTTTCCTTTATGTTCAACCTTGCTTTGATTTTTTTCTCATGTTTCTTGTTCTCCACTGCATAGACTTCCCTTTCTGAGTCACTTTCTTCATCCGTCTCTGACATTCTGCGAACAATTCTTCCTTTAGAATATTTCTGTGGTGCTTTACATACAGTGGAAAAATGATTTCTTCCTCCGCAGTTCAGGCAAGTTTTCCCAAAGGCAGGGCATTCTTCTTTTCTCTGTCTGTGCTGTTTTCCACAGTATGTGCATCTTTTCAAGAGGGTTTCCTTTTTATGGCTAGCTTTCTCATTCGTCCTTGGATGAAAAGCATGTACAGCTTCAACATCAGTCACGTCTTCACTTTTCATAGCCATGCTTTGTTGTTGGCTCATCTCAAATGCTCTGCAAATATCCAAGCACTTGCTCAGAGTCAGCTTTCGCTCTTCCAAAAGTTTTATTCTCAGATTTTATTTTTAACACCCAAAACAATCTGATCTTTCAGAAGCCTCTCTTCCAGCTGAATGCTGCCAAAATTGCAGGACTTGATGAGCTTCCTCAAGTCACAAACAAACTGTTCAACTGATTCCCCTGCTGCTTGATGTCTTTTGTGAAAAACATAAGATTAATATGTCTCATTCTTTTCTCCGATGCAAAACTTTTCAAATTTCTGCAAAATCTCATCCAAGTTTTTTCTTTCCTCATCACTTTCGAATGGCAAACCTTCAAAAATGTCCAATCCTTCTGATCCAACACAGGACAGAAACGTTGCTGTTCTGAACTCTTGTTCCTCTTCTTTCAATTCAGTCACTATTTCATAACTGTCCCAAAGCCTTCTAAACTTTTTCCAGTTACTCTGCAGATCACCTGATGTCACTTCCAATTTGGGCGGTAACGGTATATTTCTTCGTCTTCTCGGCCGCCTAGCCGGTCTTGGCCTTTCTTCTGCATCTTCGTTAGCGCTCATGCTTACACTAGTTACAGCTTAGCAACTGACGTCACTGGCTTACTACTGTCGACTTCACGTGGTTTTTTTTTTTCTTTATTTTTTTTCTTTCTCAGTTCTGACTTTTCACTCTTCTGGTGAATTAAAAAGTTCTCACTGGACTAATCCCGATTCTGACACCATGTTTCGTTTTCTTGTGGGCAGCCGCACAGGAAGGTTCGAGTCTTAGTCCAGTCGAGTTTGTAGATCGTTAGCCTGACATTGGCCAGTCCAAGGGAAGTCACCCACTATTGTGGTTGTCGTCACTAGCAGACGCAACCTAAATACGTCACACCACCCAGCCGTGCATAATTGTTGTTTTGACCTCATAGCAACAGAGCCCTCTTGGCTGGAACCTACCCAGTCAACACAGAATATGGGGATCACATGGACCCATCTGAATAACCCGTATGCATCTGGGGCCCAGATGGAGAATTGGGGACCTTCATTGAGGCAACAGAGCCCGCTATGCGCATTCAGCAACCAGA
>JAFLJL010001667.1:59511-101339 GCA_018398815.1 Conus ventricosus | reverse complement strand
TGACAGGCTAAGATCTAACCTTTGGGAAGATGAAGCAGTGGACTTTTTAAGAAACGTTAACATTGAAAGGAAAAAAAGGCTGTGCTGAAATCAAGGTGTTGGCAGACAGATCTGCTATTATCACGTGCACGGTCAACTGAATTGTCAGGAACACTTCAGTCGTTGCGTCATATGTGGGACAAGAACGACAGTGAATAATGCTTTCTTTTTTCTTTCTTTTTTTAAATGTGTTGGGAAGTGTGAAAGCCTCTAGACAGCTGATAACAGCAGGACGATTAAAACATTCTGAACGTGTAAGACAATAAAAGGAGCGAAAATCATTGTGACCAGTGCTGCGCTTCAGTTTTGTGGGTCTCCGTGATGTAAATGCTGTCCGAAATAGGTCTGATCCCTGTATGAAACCCATTCCCTCGGAGACACCACGAATCAAGTCGATTACTCTCTGTAAGTTACGTTGTTACAAGTAGAGACATCGTGCATGCATGGCGGAAGGCCATCTATTTACACATCCGGAAATAATGTCTTGCCAGAAATGGGATTTTTTTTTTTTATCTCAGCTGATTGAATTGGACAGAGGTGTGTAAACCCCTTTGTTTGTTTTTATTGCCCGATATTTTCTTGTCTCGTCTGATCACGATCACTGTGCTATCTTGATTATCGGTGCGTCTGCTCACTGTATAGCTTGTTTACTAGTGTGGCAACGTGAACATCGTGTTTTCATATATCTTCGTGTTGTGTGCTTCAGTTCGACTTCGTAACTTTTTACTTTTCTTTCTTTCATTCTTTCTTTTCCGCTTTAGGTACTGAACCTTTAGTGTCCATGATGATAAGTGCAAGTCCAAAGTTATTGCCTGGTATGAAATGAAACTCCAATCCAATGAAACCCCGGAGTATTATAGAAAATTCAGAGGGCGCGTGTGTGTTTGTATAATGGAACTATCTGTGTCTGTAGCGCTTGAGGAACATGCGGATTTATGTGCTATGTGTGCATGAGAAGACATGTAGCTTTGCGAGGCTGAATAATGTGGAGATCTGACCGTGGAATGCACGGAGTAAAGGGGCATGGGACGAAGGGTTCAATTTCGATCGACTAGAGCTGTATACTGTTACTTGCTTTGATGGTGAGATTAACGTCCTATTGGCCTGAGGCCCTTAAGGACAAAATATACTGTTACTACTTAGTGACGTTATTTATACGGTGTTCTGTGGCATCATTAAGCAATTAAGCCTATAGATCAAGGTCATTAAGGGGGTCATGTAGTAACTGACTGTCTATGGAGGGGGTTATGTACCAATAATAATGATGATGATACAGATAGATGGATGGATGGAAGTCCACAAATGAAATCGGATTTTTTCTTGATTTTGGGTTTGAAAAAGAAAATGACACGTAGCAACAAGGAGTGTGGCTAGAGGCATGGTTTGTATGTTCCACACCATACGCAGGACGAGGTTAGGGTGGGAGGGAGGGGAGGGGGGGGGGGGGAGGGTTGGAGACTGAATCGAACAAAACAAATATAAATATTATGTCAAAAGGTAGACCTTTTTGAAGTACCCGGAAGTTACTGGAATAACCAAGTACGCGGAACATTTACACGATGTAGTATCACGCTTTCACGTTTGGTGTGCATCCATTGATTTGACCATTCGGATGTGTACTAGTCAGGGCTTCTTTGTAAGCGATCGTACATGTCGAAGGTTAATGGTGTACATGCCGATACTGTTTTATTCCCGTCTTCTTTGTCGTTTTCTTGCTTTTCTTTCCTTCTTCACGAAACCTTAGTCAAACATACCCAGTGATGTGGGCACGTTAATTAAAACAACAGAGGGTGTGTATATCATCTCTCTGTCTGTCTGTCTGCCTGTCTGTCTGTCTGTCTGTCTGTCTGTCTGTCTGTCGTCTCTCTCTCTCTCTCTCTCTCTCTCTCTCCTCTCTCTCTCTCTCTCTCTCTCTCACTCTGTGTGTGTGTGTGTGTGTGTGTGTGTGTGTGTGTGTGTGTGTGTGTGTGTGTGTGTCTTTCAGTGTCCTTGGGAGTTCGCGCTGTGGATTCTGTGTTCTTTTCAAATATATAATCGTTTGAAATAGATCTACAATTACCGTTTTCTCCACATTAAAAGGGCACACCCCTTCAATTGAGCCTATGATGCTACACTAGCTACTGTTTTGGCGTACAGGAAAGCACACACACACACACACACACACACACACACACACACACACACACACGCATGCACTTGCACACACACACACGCGCGCACACGCACGCATGCATGTGCACACACACATACACACGCACGCACACACATACACACGCACGCACACACGCACACACGCACACACGCACACACACACACACACACACACACACACACACACACACACACACACAAGCATACATGGATACACGTCAACAGACATTCGCGCACTCACGCACGCAAACAGCATACACGCGCACACATCATGACCCTATCTCCCAAATACAGGCAAAATTATATACGCCCATGCAAGCAAATCTTTTGAAATCTCTCCTCTCTCTCTCTCTCTCTCTCTCTCTCTCTCTCTCTCTCTCTCTCTCTCTCTCTCTCTCTCATTAGGCGTTGTTCTCATGTTTGTAGCAATGTTACTGTTGTTGTTGTTGCGCTGCTGCTGTTCGTGATTTAATTTTTAATCTAAAGAGACTGCTGAAAAATGTTTTGTCTTCTGACTAGTGATATTCTCTGGGCTGTGTTGTGTGTGTGTGTGTGTGTGTGTGTGTGTGTGTGTGTGTGTGTGTGTGTGTTCAGCTGATCTGCATGAAATTTGGACATGTAATAATCGGTGTCTGCACTTAACCTCAGAAGGGTCTGAACGGCGAAGCTTGAGCGAAATTCGAAACCTCAAAACGAACGAAACATTCATTTAGATTTTTTTTTAACATACGATAAAGAGCTTTCTATGTCCGCTGGCATACACAATTATTTCTCGCCCCTTTTTAGAACTGCTTGAGCTATGTCTTGCTGTAAATCGTTTAAAAATTTCAAAATACATAGCCATCATGATAATTGTCCCTTTGAATATGACTTGTTTCCAGACCACGGAAACTTCATTTTGCAAGACAAGGGAACTGAACAGCCGGGGGGTTTGGGTTTGTTTGTTTTTAGACGTCGTGGTTGTGTCGCTCAACCTTGTTGACTGCTTTTCAGTTTGAACTGATTGAAGGTCAAAGTCCCATGACGTAACGGCTTTAAGGGCAATAACCTGTGATAGGTTCACCGTGTGTAAAGAACGGAAACATAGAAAGAGGAGTCCATCCCACTCCTTCAGCCGCTTTAACCTTCCCTGGCGTGAGTCAGGTACCGGTTCACCGCTGGAGGCCAGAGAGGGTTTTCAAGACGTAAGAATGGCATTCACTGGTGCTTCCGAACTCAGTAAATGCTTCCTAACTCGTGACTGTCAGGTTTGCAGGCGCCGCTAAACTGAACCCATTCAAACTGCTTCTTCTTTCCTCTTTTTCCGTGAGGAGTCATTGGGATACGACACTGAAGAACAGTTCACCAAGTTCCTCCAGGCCTGTCGATTATGTGCCCAGGCGAATGTCTGTCCTGTCCCCTCTGCAATGTTGTCAGTTCGTCGCTTCTTCTGTCTTTCCCTCCATCTTCCTCCTACAACAGTTCCACGGAGGGTTGCTTTAGCAAGGCCACTGGATTCGTTGCACGGTCATGTCAACGCAGTTTTGTTTCCTTGACTGATGTCTGTAGATGGTATGGTCGTGTGTGCTGCTTGATGGTTTGCCGCACAGTGTCTTTGTTGACGTCTCATTTCTATGGCTTGGATTCGTCTTCCTGGATCCGCTGTGAGAATACATGTCTTGCATGCATACCTGAAGATGGAATAAACCAGTGCATGCAGAAGAGTGACGTTGTGTTTTGTGGAGATGTTCCAGTCCTTCCATGAAGGTTTTAATCTGGACAGTGCTGTGGTTAAATAAGAACATAGGTTTCTGGATTCGACATTAGAAAAGTAGTTAGACTCAGAATCTTACTTGGAGAATATTTCGACAGGTAGGTTGTCAAGACTGTGCCCATACCTACTTTGGCGAGACAGCAAGACCACTCACCACCCGTCTACAGGAACACCAAAACCGATCTACTTCTGCCATACACGAACACCTACAAGCCACAGGCCACAGTTTCAGCCCCAAGAAACCAAGATCTTATCTACAGAGCCCTTCCTCACAAAAAAGAAAAGTTAAAGAATCCATTGAAATCAAGACCAGACGCCCCAGCCTGAACAGAGATCAAGGCTTTGAACTTCCCCCCATCTACAATCAGATCCTGAAAACCGTTCACTCCACACAACAGTCGCCCCACCAGGCCTCGCTGCCACAACAGCAACAGTGGGCTGATGAAGACAGGGCGACCCTGTCGAAATGTTCTCCAAGTAAGTTTTTGATTCTGAGCCTAACTACTTTTCTAATCAGTGCTGTGGTTGTCTTTGCTACCTTTTCCGACCTGGATCCCTCTCTGCTAATGATGGATCTCAGGCAAGTGAACTGTAGGATGGTTTCTGACTCCTGACTATGGACAGTTATATCGATACTGCTGGTGACGTTGTGTCTAGACATCAACTTGGTCATCTCGGCGCGATTTCCCAGCAGTATCTTGTTTACGTTTCATCCAGTCAACTCAGCAAGTTCTTGTTCGTTACCTACCAGGCCATCCATGTCATCTGCAAATCGAAGGTTTGTGATGGTCCTTCCTTCAATGCCGACTGTTTGAAATGATCTTAAAGTGCATCAGATATCATACGTTCTAGGAAAATGTTGCAACGTGAGGGAGATAAAAGGTAGCCCTGATGAACTCCAACTGAAGTGTGGTAGAATTCTCCAACACCACTCGGTATGAACACAGTACTGCTCGCTTTGAAATACAGACGCTGGATGGTGATGCTATGTTTCTGCCGTATGTTAAGTTTCTTCGTTGTGGCCCTGACTCTGTCGAAAGCCTCCTTGTAGTCATTCAAACTTAAGAATAGTCAAAAGACGCAGACATTGTGATGAATCCTGGCCGGTTAATGGCAAGGTCGCCTCGAGGAAAGAGAGAGTTGGGGAGTCGCCGAAGGACGTTCGCTCCGTCTTCAGCATATCAGTATTAGTTTTCATTTTGGTTTGTTTTCAACCCTGTTATGGCCTACCCCTCTGCGGTTAATTAGGCTAAAAGTAGTATGATTTTACCATTACCTTAGTGCCATCACTACAAGGGTCATTTGTGTGTGCTTGCACCTTTAAGCAAATGGTGGCTTTGACGACCATTTTCCTACTGAGAAAATTCTGCACGCTTGCTAATCCCGGGTGCAACACACACGCAAAGCAGCTCTCTTGAAATCATTGAATGGGTGCAGTTTCGGATAAAGCAGGAAAGAGAAATAATTACGTCACTAGCATGGCGCGGTTCAGACTGGGTGTATGTATGGTTTTCCTGGGGAAGATAATGAAATGTAGATCACACACGTACTCTGTCCAATACCTTACTGTATGTCGTATGGTTTAGGACTATGTCTTGGGTAGCTTGTCATCCTAAATAGAGGCTTTCTGACCTTGACAAATTCTCGTTATACAGTAAGAGCCTCTAGTGATTGGCATACATATTAAGATCCCAAGGAAAAGGACCGAAGTCTTATAACGCTTAGACCTAACTGTCTGCGTGCCTGAGCGTAGTATTTCAAAACAACGCAAAGCTTAGACCCAGTTTTCTACATGACTGATGTGAATTCTTGTCGTATTTCACAGCTGAAAAAAAAAATGGAAAAAGGAATTTTAAAAAAAGAAAGTAAGCTCACATAACCATGTCTTTACAGGCCCATTTCACCGTGTTAGACCTATATTTTCCAATGTTACAAGAAATGAAACACACACACACACACAATATATATATATAATATATATATATATATATATTATATTATATATTTAGTTTTTACATCGGCACTAACAATTATTGTTATGAAAAACCTCTTCAGGGTTGTTTCAAGTCGGAGGAAATCGAGAAGTGGGTCGGTTGTCTCCTTATTCCCGACTGGACATCCACCACGGCTTACTTCCCTTTGAACATACTTGCTTCGAGTTGATTCCATGCCCGACGTCCCCAGCGAATATCGTGGTACCCCAACGACGGTGACTTTGTGTTATAGGACAAAAATGACGAATAACTATTCAAAAGGATTTGTTGTTCATCAATTAATAAAATTTTCAGGACGTTCTATTTCTTAATTCACTGCCTAGCCCATTTTTGATAATTTTTTTGTTTTTGTCGTTGTTTGTTTATTTGTTGTTCTTGTTACTAGATCCACTCAAAACCAAAACTGTTTTTTCAATCTTCGCCAGCTTTTTTTATTGATACATTCAGTAATTCACCCTAAGGGGTGTTTTTGCTGAATTCGCTGCTTGTTTTTTTGCTGAAAGTTAAAATCAAGGCTACATGCGTTGTCAAGGAGCGTGAAACCTCTCACAAAAGGCATTAACGCTTGGAGAAAAAGGGGACATTGTACGTGGTATACAAATAAGTAATTGACCAATTAACCAGGGTACGTTACCCACCGCACACGGCCGAAGTGGTCAGATGACAAACAAAAACCTAGGAGAGAGTTCGGACCTCCCCCAGTGGCAAAAAGGGGAAGGGTTGTAACCACACGACCTCGGGGCCCCAAGTGAGTGCTAAATGCTCGGTCAGCTGAGGTTCTTGTGTAAACAGTCAGTGAAGAGCAGGGGGCCTTGGATTTGTTCAGATGGTATTGCCGGGGTCACTGTGTTGGTTCTTTTGTCAGGCTGGCTGAATGCGTTGGGGAGGTTTAGTAACCCCCCTTTAAAGATAATTACTGTGTTTAACTGACCACCAAAGTCGGCGGGAATTTTTCGATGTCCATCTGGGGCTAAGAGTGTGTTTGCTAATCAATTAGGTAGGGGTGTGTGTAAATGCTGATGTGTGTGGAATGTCACGAGTGGAGAATTCAGGTACTTGTGAACTAGGGCTTGAGAAGCAGCGTGGACAAAGGCATGGCCTGAAGGGGAATCCTTTGTTTCCCTCCCTATATAAACTGAGGGAGAACAACGTGTGGAGAACAACACCAGGAGAGAGAGAGAGAAGGCAAGGAAGAGAGAGGAGAGGAGTGAGCGGGAAACAGAGAAAGGGTCGAGAGAAACGTGGTCTGGGAGATAGAAGAGACAGCAAGGTCTTAGAGTTAAAGACAAGCGGGAAAGAGAAGGAAACTAAGTTTGAAGCCCAGAGGTGGTGAAGACAGACAAACTGAATTTGAACCCAGGGGGTGGTGAAGAAGACGAAGAAGAAGAGTTCGACGTCGAGATCCCAGAGACGACCACGAAGACCCAGTCCTGAAGCTGGAGCCAGTCAACCAAGGGCATCACCATCAAGAAAGGCGGAAGAAGACGTGAAAGACTTTTTCAGAACTGTGGTGTGGTGTGAAAGCGTGGTTGTGTGTGTGAAAACTGGCCAGGTAAGAAGTCATTTTATTATAACCCGGGATTAGGATGTATTGATCTTTTATGTTTTGATATTCATTGTGTGTGATTTGATGTACATGATAATTTAAATAAGTAGCATAGAAATTGTTTTTCTTGTTCTCAGTTGTGTTAGGAGAGAAACGAATGCGTGACATCCCTTTCCCCCAGAGAGAGGTGAATTTTGGTGTGCGCATGAGGGTGCATATGCTGTATGAGTGCAAAGATAACCTTGGTGTGTTAACCCTGACTAATAATACATCAACTTAGTGCATTTAAGCAATACCATCACGATTTCCCCCCGTCCTGGACAAAGTGGCGAGCTGCCAGGATTGCATGGCCCAAATTAGTTTCAGGAGGAAACAAAGTGAGTACAAAGGGGTTAGTACTGGGCGAAGCGTCCACTAAAGGCAATTTTAATTAGCTCTTCAAATATTTCCTTTAGTCTTTGATGTTGAGTATTGACTTGTGTGTGGGGTTGGTTGTATTAATCAAAGGTCGTTCAGAGAAACGAAAAACGAGGTTTCTAGTTTTAAAACTCTCACAGAAGCTGTGGTTTAAGAATAAAGGCTCCTTTGTGTTAGGAACACTAACCATTGGCTGGTGTACTCGTAACGTTAGTAGATAAACTGTGTACCAACTTTCCCCGGGGTTTAAAAACGTAACTGTTTTAGGGGGTGCTAAAACATATAAGAAAAGAAAAGGTGAAGAAAGTTTACTCCCATTGAGAAACTGATTAGTTTAGGGAGAAACTAGGCTATACAGGAGATGAACTCGTAGATTCATTGAAACTCAGCAGAAGACTGAGAGAGATAAAAGGGGGCTGAAAAAAGGGAAATTTGAAAAGGAACGTCTAAGGCAGAGAGTGCAGCTGCCAGAGCAAGAGCAGATGCAGAGAGTGCAGCTGCCAGAGCAAGAGCAGATGCAGAGAGTGCAGCCAGAGCAAGAGCAGATGCAGAGACTGCAGCTGCCAGGGCGAGAGCAGAAGCGGAATCGGAGATTCTAGCCAAACAAATCGATTTGGGAAAGAAAAAAATCCGAAAATCGCAGTGAAATAGACACCAGTTCTGAGCCCGTAGGCCGCAGACAAAGTTGCGAAACCTAGACTTAAACTCCCACTGTTCAGAGAAGAAACTGATTCAATCGACGCCTATATCAGCCCGGGTTTTGAATGGGTTTTGCCGACACGAGGGCTGGCCCGAAAGATAACTGGGCAATAAACCCTGTCTGCCTTGTTGACAGGCCCGTGCGTTACACACAGTATCCACCCTACCCAAAGGTGATCAGAGAGAATTTTGACAAGGGGGGAAAGGCGTGCTAAAGGCATATGATTTGACCGAAGAAGGTTTTAGGCGTAAGTTTCGCGGGGCGAGAATCGAACAGGGTGAGAACATACACACAGTTCGGAGTTAGACGGGACCACTAATTTCACCAAATGGGTAGAACTTAGTGGATAGACAGTGATTTTGAAGGCCCAAGACACTGGTGATAAAGGAACAGATACTTGATGGTTGTGGACGGGCCTCACAATCCACATTAAGGAAAAAGGGGGCAACCACAATAGCTGAGGTTACTTGAGACAGCTGAGACATACTGGGAAGCGAGGCGTGATTTGCCTGAACAAGGGAAAGCCTGGAAGCATATTCAGAGGATTAGCAGGCCAGCACATGACCCACGCAATGAGTCAAACAGTACACACCCGTAGGCCCACAGCGTCACTGAGCAAACAAGGGGGAAAACCCAATAGCCACGTGGCTAGGAAATGAGCGTACCTGTTTTCGTGTAATAAGACAGGGCACTTGGCTAGAGACTGCATATTTAAGTCACAGAAGGCAGCAGCAATGAGGGGCAGGCCAAGGGAGAGACAGGTAGAAAGAGATGGAAAAGATGAAAAGTGTTATTTTGTCTGGATTGTGCTGTGTGTTCACAGATTCCGGCGATAACATGGATGTGCACAAAGGCAGAGTAGGGGATAATGTGGTTAATGTCATTAGAGCTCTGGGTGCACTGGTGTATGGTGAAGGAGTCCCGGTTGAGAAGGGGCAATTCACAGGTAAAACACAGAGGTGTAGACAAATAGATGGAACAATAGCAGAATTCAAAACGGCAACTGGGGTTGAATTTATACACCATTCTATATGGAGTTGTACAGGCGTTGGCTGGTTCCAAAGCCGCCGTATGATCTGGTGATCGGCAACATCCCAGGAGCACGTGGGTATGGAAACCCAGACGCTGACTTCTGTGTCGAATCAGAGAAAAGGAATCACGTGGGGGAAAAGGCCCCCAGGCAGGCAAACACCCAGAAAGCACTGGAGCGTGTCCGGTGAGACTAAAACCCCCCTCACTTACGAGCAGAACAAAAGGGCGAATTTTCTCGCTTAGAAAATTGTTAGGCTCGCTCACACAGGACAAAAAAAGGTGTGAAAGAGGGTACAATCGGTTTGAGTTAGACAACGGCATATTGTACCGAACATTTTCTCATTCGCGCTCGGGAAAACCGAAGAAGCAGATCGTTTACCTACGAAACGCAGAAAGGCGGTGATGTCCGACAATCATGTGACGTCAGCCTCGGCCATCGCGGTAGAAAGGCCACACAAAAGGTTGTGACGCAAGAGTACTACTGGCCAGGTATCCCCTTGGTGATGTCAGGCGTTTCTGTTCACATTGCAACACATGTCGCCCCGGTACGACAACGTGGTAGAGAGTGAAGAAAGAGTGACGGGACCGTAGCCAAAATAAAATGGTCGGCGAAAAGTCGAGTAGTGTGTGCGTGTGTCTTTTGCAGTGTCGTATGCGTGGCGTGGCTGATGGCGGGCCACGTGTAAAGAAGAGAAGGGGAAAAATTCCGTAGAAACAATA
Source organism: Conus ventricosus (assembly GCA_018398815.1). Classification (NCBI taxonomy): domain Eukaryota; kingdom Metazoa; phylum Mollusca; class Gastropoda; order Neogastropoda; family Conidae; genus Conus; species Conus ventricosus. The sequence goes on along the minus strand of JAFLJL010001667.1, from coordinate 90,987 downwards.
ATGGTTTTACGGCCACACGACTTAGAGCTGGTGGAGATTTCAGATTTATGTTGAAATTTGCTTTGAAGTGTGTAAGTATTGATTTTTCTCTAAATTTTGTTACAAGACAATCTTGCGTTTCGTTCTCTGGTGTAAGTAGGCTTATGAGAGGCCGAAATTAGCACTGGTTTAAATGGGAAAATTATGAGTTTCATCTCCTTGAATGTAAGTTTTAGCCAATGCAGGGCATGTCTTCGAGTGGGGGAATTTGTCAAGGGGCGTGAAACCTCTCACAAAAGGCATTAGACGCTTGGAGACAAAGGGACCCTTGTACGTGGTATACAAATAAGTAATTGACCAATTAACCAGGGTACTTACCCACCGCACACGGCCGAATGGTCAATGACAAACAACACCTAGGAGAGAGTTCGGACCTGCCCAGTGGCGAAAGGGGAAAGGGGGGTAACCACTACGACCTCGGGGGCCCCCAAATGAGTGCAAATGCTCGGTCAGCTGAGGTTCTTGTGTAAACAGTCAGTGAAGAGCAGGGGGCCTTGGATTTTTTCAGATGGTAAATTTCCGTGGGTCACTGTGTTGGTTCTATTGTCAGGCTGGCTGAATGCGTGTGGAGGTTGTAGTAACCCTCCTTAAGATAAAATTTCTGTGTTAACTGACCACCGAAGTCGGCGGAATTTTTTTGATGTCCATCTGGGGCTAAGAGTGTTTTGCTAAACAATTTGGTAGGGGTGTGGTAAATGCTGAGTGTGTGGAATGTCAACAGTGGAGAATTCCCGGTACTTGTGAACTAGGGGCTTGAGAAGCAGCGTGGACAAAGGCATGGCCTGAAGGGGAATCCTTTGTTTCCCTCCCTATATAAACTGAGGGGGAACAAGTGTGGAGAACAACACCAGGAGAGAGAGAGAGAAGGGAGAGGGGGAGAGGAGGAGAGGAGTGAGCAGACAGAGAAAGGGTCGAGAGAAAAGTGGTCTGGAGATAGAAGAGACAGCAAGGTCCCTTTGAGTTAAAGACAAGCTGGAAGAGAAGGAAAAATAAGTTTGAAGCCCAGAGGTGGGTGAAGACAGACAAACTGAATTTGAAAACCCCGAGTGGGTGAAGAAGACAAGAAGAAGAGTTCGACGTCGAGATCCCAGAGACGACCACGAAGACCCAGTCCTGAAGCCCGGAGCCATCACCAAGGGCATCACCTCAAACATGCGGAAGAAGACGTGAAGAGACTTTTTCAGAACTGTGGTGTGGTGTGAAAACGTGGTTGTGTGTGTGAAAACCCGGCCAGGTAAGAAGTCATTTTATTATAACCCGGATTAGGATGTATTGATCTTTTATGTTTTGATATTTCATTGTGTGTGATTTGATTGTACATGATTAATTATAATAGCAAAGAAATTGTATTTCTTGTTCTCAGTTGTGTTAGGAGAGAAAAGAAAAGCGTGACATCCCATTCCCAGAGAGAGGTGAATGTTTGGTGTGCCCCATGAGGGTGCATATGCGTGTATGAGTGCAAAGATTTAAACCCTTTGGGGTGTTAAGCCTGACTAAAATACATCAACTTAGTGCACTTTTAAACAATACCATCACGATTTCCCCCGTCCTGGACATGCGTTTATTTTTCAATTTTTCTCCAAGGGGTTCCGTAAATACAAAAACCACACGGAGGCCGAGTCGCTTGCTGAAATTGTTGATCATATGTAGGTTATGTAACTTATACGTTGCTCTCGTTCTATGTATATGCATGAAGAACAAAACAGTATGTTTTATGATGCGAGAACGAGTGAACACGTCTGTGTTCTGTCAGTTTTATATAAGTCTGAATGAGTTCTTTTCTATGTTCTAAGATTTCCATAGTTGTTTGGGTTTGTTTTTTCAAATCGACACTGTTTTGGATGTTTTTATTAGTGTCCTGAAAAATTTGTTCCTATCAGTGTTTTTGATGACCGAATGGCCCAATAAATTTTTTCTGACTTTTTTTTTTTCAAACGGATGTTCATATTGCGAATATTATTGATTACATCTATGACAGATCGAATCAATGTGTTTCTGTTGTTATGTGTCAGTTTATCTTTTACACTGTGGGACAGCGATTTCCACGTTTTCGGGTTTTATCGGGAAGGTTGATACTGTCTGTGGCGCTAGAGTAAACAACAAACAAACAAGCTAAACAGGAGCTGGGTTTTCAAACGAATAGAAAGAAACAAACTCATGACAATTTAGAAGCAACGCATTCAACCATGGGCCTTCCACAAAGGCAAACAAGTGACACAATTTCCTGTCGCTGTTCTGCAAAAATGATGCGGCATTCAAAATAGTTGGGCGTGGAGTGCATGATACATGTTAATTACTGAATGAGTGGGACAACAGTTATTCCACGAGACAGAAATGAAATATACGTTTGCTGCGATACCACCCCCATCTCACCCCATCCTCCTCCTGGCTACTCAAAAAGTATCAGACATAAGATTTCTCCTTTTCCCTCCTCAAGGATTAGCTTGAATGATTATGCGCAATTGGTGCCACACTGGAGTGCATCATCGTTCTGAGAATTTGCATCATGTTGTGCGTGTGTTTTATGTTTCAGAGCACTGCGACCTCAAGAAGACCCGAATTCTTACGTTACAATACACCAAAGTCTGGACCTGTCATATATAAATGGTAGTTATGTTTGTGCATTTTGGAGCAAGCTTATTACAAACAACTGTTCATGTACTGATGGCATTCTGGTGGTTGTGGAAACATGTTTTTGTGTTTTTAAAAAATCTTTGATCATTCAAATTTCTGTTCACCCCTTCCCCCCTGTATCAAAACTTGTACACACACACACACACACACACACTCACACACACACACCACACACTCACACACACACACACACACACACACACACACACACACTCACACACACACACACGCCAACCTCATTAATTTCACCCTCCAAAATTCGTCCACGGGTAAACTCGCAGTATTATTCAAACGCCAACTTTAGGAATCACCACGCGACGTGGATACTTTGCACTTTGTTTTCTCTTTTTTTCCTTTCGTCTAACTTTAGTTGTCTCTGTGTGCTGTGTCTCTTGATATTCCACGTCAGTATGTTTGCTGCATTCCAAAGCGCACGAAAAAGTAACTGCTGTCAAAATACATGAAAAACATGACGGCTGCAGGATCCACATGCTGACAAACCATGGATCAGGAGGTTGAGGATATGCATCGTCGCCTTTCGCTAGTTGGAGTCCCACCTGCGCAAACTGAAGGCCTTCACCACTTCCTGTTGATCTCACTGGCTCTCTGTCTGCCTCGTGTTCACGGATCAGCCGTCTGTTCGACAAAACGTCGCCGCCGATCGTGTGAGACTGTCAAGCACCCACGCTGCAGTTCGCATGCATGTAAATGCTACACGCAGGATGCAGGCCGACCTCGATGGACACAAGAAACTGGAATCATGGTCATCCGGGACGGCAGCCCAGACAAAAGTGCGATTCTCTAGTGGTGCGTGATGACTGCAGTGCCTGCAAGTGGTTAGTGAGTAGTGCACGGAAACAGGACTCCGGCTAAAGGTGAATGGTGGGGGAGAGAGAGGCGAGATACTTGTCCTGTCCCCGTTTGATCTGTGGAAAAACTAACCTTGCAGGTGGAAGGCTAACCGGATCAATTGGGGGTGGTTTTAAAATGAACATCGGTTTCAATGATAGCTTTTTATCAGTACTGTCAGTGGTTGACGACTGGGTAGAGAACACTGAAGTCTGTCACTGTAGTTCACTCTGCAGTGAAACAAGTCCAGTATTCTATTTTGTCTTTTCGAGGATTTCTTTAGTCTATTATCCAAAACTTGGACGTCCTTCCTCAACTGTACCCTGTAGAACAGTCTAGGCAATCTTATGGCGTTTTGGTGATTGCAAGTTTTCATCTTTTTTTTCCCCTTCACTATTAGGACCATGAATTCCTACGGACAAAATTGCAAACTGCCCTATTTCCATGTCACTATACGTTTAGAATGTGGGTAAAAGAGGCTGGGAGAATCCACTGAGAACAAAGCCAGAAAGCATTTGGTGTTCATTTCGTGGACAGAAACAGAGAATATGGGACTGTGACAATTTCTAAGTACCTTCCAGGGGTGCAAGTCGATTTTCAGCCAGTTGTTACCAATTTTTTACAGACAAAAACAGAGTTGAATTAATCCTTGAAAGTCACAAAAGTATCAGTGGCATGCAGCACTCTCGATGAGAAAACACACACACACACACACACACACACACACACACACCCGCAGGCACGCACGCTCACAAACACACACACACACGCGCACACACACACACACACACACACACACACTTCAGATTTTCAAAACTATTGCGAGTTCAAGTATGCTTAATTAAGCCAGCCTACATTCCAACAACTTTTTTTTTTCACGTCTGCAGTCGTCAGTATTTCTTGGCAGTTCCTATTTTCTGAGCCTCTGAAACATTTTCAGCCCACTGATTTTTTTTTACCGAATAAGTCTGGAGGTGCTGGCACAAGCCTTTGAAAATTGAAATGGTATAAAATAACGGACCGGAGTGTGAACGTGAAACCTGACGTGCTTATTCACACACACACACACAACACTCACACACAACTTTTCTCCATCAGATTTATACAGATCTTAAGAATGGCCTGGTGACCGTTAAAAAGCCAGAACTCTGGTTTAAACCTGAATAAGTCTCATGTACGACCATACAAAGTGCCCCCCCCCCCCCCCCCCCCCCCCCCCCCCCCCCAATAAAAAAAAAAAAAAAAAACTGCATGTCGATGATTCCAGTTGCCTGTACGGGCAACCCAATAAAATTTCCCTAAGCAGTTGAATGTCCATACACAGTACACAGACTCCGACACGTGCAACACAGCGCACATGCGTGACCTGCACGGTGAACACTGGTCAGTTTAAGGCGCCATCTTTGATCAGTAACACCCGTGTCCGTGTGGGAAGACACGAAGGTCTCGCTTTAAGTTTGCGTTGCGCATGCCGACCTGGCTTTTTTTCTTCCGAGTAACGAGTCTGTGCTACCCTTCACCCCATCCCACCCTCTCCCAAAAGAAAGGAAAAAATAAATAAAAGGAAAAAAAAAAATGTTGGACAATGTCAGTCACCTTGGTCTGGACGGCTAAATCTCAGCACTGAAGGTCGTTAAGTCAGATGATTGTAGGGCAAGGGTAAGGGTAATGTTGCTTACAGCCCAGCCGACCGCAAAGGGCCATATCAGGGCTGTCACCGCGTTGAAGTCAACTCACAAGTCGGGCTACAGGTCAGCGCATATGCTGATAGACAAAAGTCCCTTCTCATAGCTCTCAAACACTGCAAGCTTGCTTACATCACTCTACTGGGTACAACTGAGGACTGGGTATTCCAGAGCAGATTAAAACTTTGAAGCAAGATAAGGACTGGAATGAGTGGTTACAGATCGCCTAGCCTGTTACGCAGGGCTGGGCATGAGGGCTGTAGAGGTCCCGATTGCCCAACCATCTGTCACAGGAGCTCTATATCAAGGCGAATCAGTGAAATAAATGAACCTTTTGTGGCTAACCCATGCCTCAGCCAGACTGGACTAAAGACGAATACGATGCAGACCCTTGCTCAGCAGTTACTGAACTAAAAAAAAAAGGATCAATATGACTTGACAAATGTGTTTTTTTTAATCAGCATACAAGATTTGTACATAGCGGAACACCTGCCCTTGCGGAACTTGAGTTGGTCTTCATGCTATAATGTTATGTTTCCTCAGTGTCTGAAGCCCACAGATACGATGAGCAATGTTTTAGAATCATGTCCAATAAAGTTGTGGTCTTTTTCATGTTTGTGCCTTTTCAATTGTCTCCATGACTGTCGGTGTGAACATTGTCCATGTGGTGCGTGTATGAACGCACATGCACAGATGCAAATGTTGGGAATATGAGGTTGAGCAGTTTTATCACCTGCACATGTAACTAACTGCCTGAGAGGCTGCACTACCATGTGACCCATCCTCTGAGTCCACCAAGCTACATTTCTGAAGCCTGTCTGCAACATTGAAAGGCTGAGAAGTGAATGATTAGAATCATGATCTGTTTGTGTTATGTACTCTTGATCATGAATACAATTCCAAAACCAGGAGCAGACAATCCACGTAGATCCCATGTGGCTGGTTTTCCTTCTGCTCCTTGGGAAGTCAGTGAATGTTTTCACCAACCTCAATTCAGCTTTAAATTCAACCACGCAGTGATTTATTACTAAAAACCTTTTTTAAAAAAAGGATGAACATAACTGACTTAGGCCATATAATGAGCTATTGCACATGACTACACATATTCTACCGAGTAGAGAAATATGGTAAAGCAGCTTTCATCAAGCATGAACATCTGCAATGAATAACTCTAATAATCCCATGAGGGATAACTGTATAAGTATGGCTGTGAGGTTGGTATTGGCGACAGAATTCATTCTTTGGCGACGGACGCCTTATAACAAATTATTTCCTTGGCAACAGATGATTTGTTTTAAACACCTCTTAATACAAACACAAAAGCCTCCTGTTCTACAATCAATAGAAATTACAAAACAAAGACGTTCACCCAGTATTCTTTAAAGTACCTTTTAGCTAATACCAAAATGCTGGTGTGACATTACAAACAAAATTGTTCAGGGCCATAGCAATGACCTTTTTCTTCATCCATATTGCCGACATTTATGCCTCCGTTTTTCCACGTACAGACTTTGCATGCATGATGGGAAAGATCAAGGGTGAAAATGAAAAGTTAAAAGTGTGTCATTCGTCAATCCCCAAGTATAGACAGATGATGGCATCTGCTTTGTTTCACATCTGCAGGCTGCCTAACATACGTATGGACAATTCACCCTATAATATATGCATGGGTTTTTAGTACACAATTTATCATTAGGCAGGGAAGCATTCATGTGGAAGTGTCAAAGCAAGTGTTTAAGAGTGATAGACAAGCAGATAGAGCACACACCTGGGGGTGGGTATCATTCTCAGTACGTGGTATGCAGATGTGAATGTCACTATGAGTAGCATGGCTATCATGAACTGGTCACCTTCATGGACCTACATCCAAATACAGACAACACGTTCACGCACAACAAAGTCAACTTGTGTATTTATTATTGTAAAAGTGCTCACATTCATAACAAGCAAAATGAATCGGAGGCATCCCAGTCGAGAATATTTGAACAATCAAAAGAACTTAGGACTGCACCAGGCAGGATGCCTGTAACTTTGTACACAGGCGTTGAAATTTTGTCACATGCAAAAATTCATTTCAAGGTTCACATTCATAATTTTGATGAAACTTTAAGAAGAAAAAAAAAGAGAAAAAGACTGTACTTCTACGGGCCACATTTATGATTCTGAAGAAACAAAAACAAAAAAGGGGCCAGATTGCACTTCTAACTGCAGGTCAAATTCATGGTTCTGAAGAAACCAAACCCCAAACATTCATCATACAGCACAGCCACGTAGCAGACTGCTTATGACCGAGTTTGAATAGTGCTGGCGTGCAAGGCTTTTGACAAAATACGACGGTACCCACTCGCTGATCCATACATTAAAAAAAAGCATGTTCACTAACATCAATTCTTGATACTATGTGTTAATCCTCTCGAGTATGATACCTTGCTTTTTCAGGGAGGATGACAGGTATACCTGAATGCAACAGGGAACCAAGCTGGTGAGGTCCCACCCCTTCCCACCTGCTAGCAGCTCTTCAGGAGGGTCGTTTGCTAGCTGCATTACTGTGCATGTTTTGACAAAACTAGCTCCGATTTGCTCCTCCCGTGAGAAAGTTTACGAGTTACCTGGCTATGTTCTATTAGTACAGATACTAGTTTTGTTCCCCACCCCCACACCTGCCCCCAGAATCCTAGGAATGAAAGGGTCAGGACTGTTAAAAAACACACACACACACCAAAAACTGGGAAAACCAAGGGAAGTAATGCTGACATATCCAGGGCTCATGCTGCTATCTTCTCTCCCAAAATGACAACAGCACTCTTTATCATCGACTTCTGCTGGTGTTCACTTTGAGCAACATGCACACTTGCCTTAACACAAAAAAACACACACACACTGCATATTATGAAATGTGACCACAGGAAAATGTTTCAGTTATTAGAAAGGTGGATGGAAGACAAAAACAGTACATCACAATGTTAAAAAAAAAAAGAGACAGAGGTAAAGAGTGACAGAAAAGAGGAACTACTTTTGAAGAGAACTCTGTACTGAAAGACCTCCCACATGCCTAAGCAATCTATGAATAGCTGTACACACAGCAACAGGTGAACAGCTACATCTGCACATTACAAGCCTGCTGGAGGTCAGCCAACTGTACACAGAAGCAAGCACTTACAAAGACAGACAATAAATTTCTTTGGTTCTCAAATCTACCTCAAAATCAACATGCGCATTATCGTTTCATACGTCGTTGAAGACCCAAGACCTATATAATTTCTCTGACTTACAGCAATTAACGCCATATATAGTAAATAATGCGTTACATCGTAATACGCTTTCCAAACCCGAAGCAAAAAGGTGACTTGGTCTGTGGTAGTTAATGCACTTAATTCACTCTCTGTGGTGACACTCAAAATAGGCTTTTATCTCATGACAAAACAAAATCAATCAAAACCTTCACAAAATTCCTCAAACATGACTTAAACAAACAATGCTATTAAAATGTGCAATCTAATTTTGCACGAGTGCTGATTGTGTAGATTTCTATTTTTTGTTTGTTTTGTTTTTGTAAATCACATCACTAAATTCTAACAAAAAAGGTGAAAAGTTTGTTAACCTTAAAATATCTCAACTGTCAATCTCACCAACACACTTGGAAGAATTCACATGATTTTTCCATCAATGTTCCCTTCACCACATCATTCACCGTCTCTTGACATGAATACCGCCTTCATTCCACCATCTTACTTGGGAAAAGCACGACCTTTGACCCGTCTCAAAACGATTAAAACCAAGAACCGCATGAAGTTACATATAGCCATGCTAAAGGCCCAACTCAGCTCTCCTGGATTTCAACTTGCCAGTGGACTCTGGTCACAGTTTGTCGGTGCAGTGCCCAAGTTTGACCTTAAGCACACCGCCAGTGAGTGACGCAGCCAGAAAATTCCTGGTCAGAATCTCACATTGTGTAAGCTTCTGATTAGAATCTCACCCTGTGCAGGCTCTTCCTTACACAACCCAAGACAGCCGGTCAATCAGAGGAGCCAGTGAAGGTACACCCTGTATGCAGCTAACAATTATTACACACAGACGAACCCACAGCGAAAAGGAAACTGTCCAATGCAAAATTCTGAAGTCCACTTTAACGGACAGAGAGAGAGAGAGAGAGAGAAGAGCAGTGCTTTGACAACACACACTCTCCCCTCCTGGAGCACCCAAATTACTCACAAAGGAACCTGCTGTGCTAATGAATACAACTGCAGTAACATCATGTCTTGCTCACAGTACTGTAGTATGCAAAAGAAAAAAAAGAAAAGAAAGAAAGAAAAGACGCTCGCTATGATTTCCCTACTGACTTCAACGTTCTTTCCCCTCCTAATCACAGGTGCCCATTCTTTTCCCTACTGACTTCAATGTTCTTTCCCCTCCTAATCACAGGTGCCATTTTTTTTCCCTACTGACTTCAACGTTCTTTTCCCTCCTAATCACAGGTGCCCATTCTTTTCCCTACTGACTTCAATGTTCTTTCCCCTCCTAATCACAGGTGCCCATTCTTTTCCCTACTGACTTCAATGTTCTTTCCCCTCCTAATCACAGGTGCCCATTCTTTTCCCTACTGACTTCAACGTTCTTTTCCCTCCTAATCACAGGTGCCCACTTCAACGTTCTTTCCCCTCCTAATCACAGGTGCCCATTCTTTTCCTACTGACTTCAATGTTCTTTCCCCTCCTAATCACAGGTGCCCATTCTTTTCCCTACTGACTTCAACGTTCTTTCCCTCCTAATCACAGGTGCCCACTTCAACGTTCTTTCCCTTCCTAATCACAGGTGCCCATTCTTTTCCCTACTGACTTCAATGTTCTTTCCCCTCTAATCACAGGTGCCATATCTTTTCCCTACTGACTTCAACGTTCTTTCCCCTCCTAATCACAGGTGCCCACTCAACGTTCTTTTCCCTCCTAATCACAGGTGCCCATTCTTCTTTCCTACTGACTTCAACGTTCTTTCCCCTCCTAATCACAGGTGCCCATTCTTTTCCCTACTGACTTCAACGTTATTTTTCCCTCCTAATCACAGGTGCCCACTTCAACGTTCTTTTCCCTCCTAATCACAGGTGCCCACTTCAACGTTCTTTTCCCTCCTAATCACAGGTGCCCTTTCTTCTTTCCTACTGACTTCAAGTTCTTCCCCTCCTAATCACGGTGCCCATTCTTTTCCCTACTGACTTCAACGTTCTTTTCCCTCCTAATCATAGGTGCCCACTTCAACATTCTTTTCCCTCCTAATCACAGGTCCCCCACTTCAACGTTCTTTTCCCTCCTAATCACAGGTGCCCACTTCAACGTTTCTTTTCCCCCTAATCACAGGTGCCACTTCAACGTTTTTTTCCCTCCTAATCACAGTGCCCATTCTTTTCCCTACTGACTTCAATGTTTTTTTCCCTCCTAATCACAGGTGCCATTCTTTTCCCTACTGACTTCAATGTTCTTTCCCCTCCTAATCAAGGTGTCCCATTCTTTTCCCTACGACTTCAACGTTCTTTCCCCCCTAATCACAGGTGCCCATTCTTTTCCCTACTACTGACTTCAACTTTCTTTCCCCTCCTAATCACAGGTGCCCCACTTAACGTTCTTTCCCCTCCTAATCACAGGTGCCCATTCTTTTCCCTACTGACTTCAATGTTCTTTCCCTCCTAATCACAGGTGCCCATTCTTTCCCTACTGACTTCAACGTTCTTTTCCCTCCTAATCACAGGTGCCCACTTCAACGTTCTTTCCCCTCCTAATCACAGGTGCCCACTTTCCAACATTCTTTTCCCCTCCTAATCACAGGTGCCCATCTTTTCCCTACTGACTTCAATGTTCTTTCCCCTCCTAATCACGGGTGCCCATTCTTTTCCCTACTGACTTCAACGTTTCTTTCCCCTCCTAATCACAGGTGCCCTTCAATGTTCTTTTCCCCTCCTAATCACAGTGCCATTTTTTTCCCCCTACTGAACTTCAATGTTCTTTCCCCTCCTAATCACAGGTGCCCATTCTTTCCCTACTGACTTCAACGTTCTTTTCCCTCCTAATCACAGGTGCCCACTTCAACGTTCTTTCCCCTCCTAATCACAGGTGCCCATTCTTTTCCCTACTGCTTCAACGTTCTTTCCCCTCCTAATCACAGGTGCCCATTCTTCTTTCCTATTCCCCAAGAAATCAGACGCATAAAAATGTTCATAACAAAATAAAGGATAAAATCAGACCCATAATACTGTTGATCACAAAATAAGGGATTAAAAAAAAAATTTAACGAAAGAAATCAACAGAGTGAACAACATGCATAGCTTTCTTGATCCCACGTGATTTAGTAACACCGCGAAAGATCATGACTCCCAATTTCAGGAACAAAAGAAGGGGAAAGCAATCCTCATTTCATCTATTCATGAACTTTTTTCTCCTTGTCTGTGCTCTGCAATGTTACAAATGTGGAGTTGTTCAGAAGCATAACCAATCTGTAACATAATCATCTGAACACGCCCTCATTTTGCTTCCCACTGATGATGAAAAACATAGCACCATTCATGCAGACTTTGTCAACATACTCAATAACTAATGACACAAAACAACAATGAAAATAAGAATTAAAAGTGTACCAGTGCCTTAAATATTTTGTGTCCTTTTTTTTCCTCTACAAAGCACACAGCATACTTAACTCCTAAGAAATCAAAACTTTATCTGGAGTATTCATATCAAAGCAAAGTATACTTAATTCCTAAGAAATTAAAACTTTATCTGGAATATTCAGAATAAAACATCAACACAATACAATCTGGAGAATAGGCTTACATATAAAATGTATACCGATCTATACACAAGTGTCCAAAAGTTTTCCTCCTCATTAATAACACCTTTTTTTTTTTCAAAAAATAAAGGCTAAAACACCTTTTCAAACCCAAATCAACCATGACACCTTCCTTTTTCTTTCTTTCCCTTTAAATGCAAGATCTGGAAGTCGTGCAAGCACAGAGAAAGAATGACTTGAGAAGACGAGACATTTACAGACCACATACTCCAAATACGAAAGCCACAATACATCGAAGCAAAAGGAATGCATAAAAAAATGAATTAGGAAGGAGCTAAGGTGGGTGGATGGAGCTGTGGACAGATGTTAACGAAAACTGTGATTACATTTTTTCTTTTTTGAAGCTGCAAAACCACTACAAAAATTAAACAGTCTAGATTTGGGGCAATGAATCAACTATTTGTTACCTCTGTGTTGTATCTCCTTAGGTGTGTGTGTGTGTGTGTGTGTGTGCATGTAGTCTGCGTGCACATTTATACTTTTTATACATACAAATACCAAACAATCAGCAATGCACTAGCAATCATATCAAAAGCAACTAGCTCTTGGCCAAAAGTCGGTATAAAATTGGAACCCCCACCAATGCTATTTTTTTATGACCACCCCAAACTTTTTCACCACCCACCCATCTCCCCTTTTTCACCACACAACCACATTCTAACATTTATCTCATTCCTTTGAACAGACTATTTTGATAACCATGCACAAATGTGAACACTTCTTAGACCAAAAAAAAAAAAAAAAAAAATCAGTGAAAATATGAACTGAAATTTTCCAGTGAACTTGATCATAATGAAGTTGTCACTAAATCTATAAACCGATTTCAACTATATAATGTAGCATCTATTCAAGGAAATCTTCAACCTTTCTACTTATTACGAACACATGGGATTTGTACACATATGCCGTAACACTTGAATGCATGAACCAAAGGAAATAAATCTTTCAGTACACAGGACAAATTTTTATTCAATGATCTTGCACCCACTTGTATACATATTGTTTTTAAAAATCCACATTTACCAACTGTATGCTTTTCTCCAAGTGTGAATGAGTTTGAAATAAAGTGACACAAAAACTACATGTTGCAACTAATATCAAGTAATGCATGCACATTCTCAAGTGGATAATGACAAAACGACAAAACGTTAACAGTAATGATTTACTTGGAGTGAACAATGTTTGTTTCTTTCATAATTGATATATTTAAGGTGAATCATCCCGATTCATTTAACTAGCAGTCATTTCAGTGTAGGAAAGCAACTTGCCTAAACTTGATCAATGCTATACTAGATACTTGAAAAAACAAAACCATGAACATAACTTGATTTTCTCTAAGTGTCATAATTAAAGGACTTGTGCAAAGCGTATTAACTAACAAAAAAAATACCCTAATTGCACTCAAAGTGTAGAGCAGAGCTCCTTGCCATCCCCTGGAAACAAAAACTTGCTAAGCTGGGATGGGAAACCTTACAGTCACACTTGATGCCAGTCAACGATTTTCGTAACAATTACACACAGCATTTATGAGCTCTGAGGTTCTCTCTCTCTCTTTCTGTGAACCATGGAACTCAATAAAATCATTTCATTTCACACTGTCACAGAAACAAGAGTAATTCAAATTTAAACAACACAGGCACTAATATCAACTTCATTTCACACAAGAGCAGACATAAGGTTGAAATAACCTTAACACCATGAAATGCATGTGATGGGATGAATATAGGGGACTCCTATGTGTCATAGTTTTTGTTTCCTTAAAATCCTGGTCAGTGAAGGACACAAAACATAATATAATCGACTTTGATGAGCTACACTAAAAAATAAATTTCCTCGTCTCTTTGTGAGTGCAGATCATACTTTCACTCCTTCTCCCTACTCAACTTTATAGGGGGGGGGGGGGGGGGGGGGGGGGGGGGGGGGGGGGAGGGGGGGGGGCGCCAAAAAACCACCTCATGTAAACCTCAACATCCATCTCAGGCGGTACGCAGTATGATATGAACGCCAGAGTCTGTGTCGACAATGTCGGACAGCTGACCCACTGACAGAGCAAAACTGGCCTCTTCAAACGGCTTCTGCATCTGCCCACGCCCAAACTGCCCCAAGTCTCCACCCTTTGGGCCGAGCTGCAGTCGCTGTGCTTCTTTGCCATTTCAGCGAAGTCTGCATACGGGGGTTCATACGGGGGTTCCAGCTTGGCACGGTATCCTGCGCAAAGAAAAAGACAGATCAGAGTCATACATCTTTTCTTTCTTCACCCTATTACGATTTGTGTACACTAAAACAGCAGAATACTTCTGTACAACACACAACAAGACAATCTCCTGAAGTTTCCTCTTTTTTTTTTTAAACCTTGGGGTGGGTGGAGGGGATTGTTGTTTTTACTGTAAATCATTTTCGACACAAACAGAATCAGGAACATATTCAATACTTGCAATTTCTTGAACTTGGTTATAGCGTCACGTTTTAGGCATCATTGCACATCAAACACAAAATGAAAGTATCTTATAGCAAGTGTTCGTCAGTGTTTGTCATGTACAAATGGCAGTATTAAACAGTGAGTTTTAGGGTTTTCTACATCTTTAAGCTTTAGGTAGCGTTGCACATCATACACATAATGCTAGTATCATGTATTATATATCATTAGCAGCTGAACCTCACAACGGTAATGTCAATATATCCCTCCAACCTGGACCTTCAGTGGCAGTTCATCTGCACTGGGAGCTCAAGCAAAAGTGAAAAGGAAAATGTGATGAAAAAAGTCTTAGATGGTAGGGAGTCTGTGTAAATCAATGGGAACACTTCAGTTTTAATAGGACTTTTCACTGAATCTTAACAGAGAGGAAAAGTACACAACTTTACAAGGTACTCACAGGGCTTCTGAAAACGCAAAAAATTGCTTACAGTACGCATTAAAACTCTACGGGACGCACTGGGTGTCCGTGTAAGGGGTTCCCAGGGACCCCTTCAAATTTTGGTGAAGTCAGACATAAAGTGAGAAAAGACTGCCTTCAACATCGTAAGTTGGGTGCCGTAACATCGTAGGTCTGCTACACTTCGGACTGAACCCATCCCTTTTCAAGTTAGAACAGTAACAAAGTGAGTACGGCAGCCTCCTAACAACATAAGTCGGTCACTTTTGTCGTCTTCTGAGGCTGACTGACTAAGCTTAACGCTAGGCCACAGCCTCGTTTTCAGTTGACCGAATTTTCCTACTTTGAGCCATGTGATGTCACGATGACACTTTTCATTTTCCCGGCAGGAGAGAGGCATTTATTTTGTTGTTTTTACTGTGGTGTAGGGACCCCTTAATGTTAGCCTGGGACCCCTTAAAAATCTGATGAAGGGGTCCCTGGGACGGAAAGATTTTCACCCAGCAGAAGCCCTGTACTCAGGTGAAAAGATTAAATGAAACGGCATGAAAACTCTGAATTTACAATGCCTTGTGCTACAAAATAAAAAGTTTAGACGGACAAGATTTACAACTCTTCATGGACGTTTTGAAAAGTCAAGGGCAGATGAACAGATATGACACAAGAGTTTCAAAGCTTAACAAAAATTAAATAAATATCATTGAAGTACAATTCAAGGCAGCTATATCCAATCCAAATTCCAGAGTAGCTCAGTGGTAGAGTGTACTTGTAATCTTGGTGATCCTGGGGTTGCGGTTTCGAATCTCCACCGGGCTGTTTCGGTACAGGGGGATTTTTCCCTCGGAGTGAACATTGGTTCTGACTCCATTTCCCATGCAGTCCTTCGAATAAGACTATAAATCGAGGTTCCGTATGTGAACGCACGCATAACATCTTGCACACACGTAAAATCCCATCCCCAACTTTCGGAAGAGAAGGCCAGTTTGGCTGTTGGTATGGATGATACGTTACACACAGCATGCACCCTGCATGAGAAATGGAAAAAAATGGAGGAAGTAAGGAAACTGAGTGAACGATATTGAAGGATACTGACTGGATGACACAGGAAATGACTGAATGAAGCACCAGCTGGCAGCTCTTCAGTCAACACTACCTAGGTAGGCAGTCTGTTGTGTAAACGAGTGTAGATTTATAAAGTGCTTAGAGCTTGGTCTCTAGCCGGGAATAGGCGCTATAGAAGTATTCATAATAACAATAATAATTCATCCATGCTTCCCATTGTTGAGTGCGACTTTATTTCGCATTCAAGCATATAAACAAATGGCGACGGTAACCGTTACGAAAAAAAAAGATTACATGGGTTTCGTTACCTCACTGTCTTCAGTTAGAAGACCAGAAACATGACCAATGCTCCGCCGATTCTGCTACTTTTTGTGTTCTCCTCTGATTTTTTCACTTTTATTTTTCAAACAAATTTTAAACAGTATTGATAAGGCTCCGCCGAAAAACATACAAACGAATCAAAGACAAAACACGACGCGTTTCTACCTCTTAGGTCTTCTTCAGGCAAGACGCACCACACTCAGGACAACGAAAATGAACGAGCAATCACTTATCTTAATCCAATTCGGCGCAAGATGGACACTGAATGTTATGTTTTTTTCAATTCTTATTTTCACATTTCATTAAGATCCTGCTGACATCCTTCTGTCTTGGGAGAGAGTTTCACCATGATCATTGTCTTGCCCAGCTGCAGTTGCCTGCTGTGACTGTGCAGCCCAATCATGAGCCACAGAAGTAAAAAAGTACCCACACATCATCATCTACTCACCTTTCAAAATCATGATGGCTTCATCTTTGCTGCGAGTGATTGTTTCACCTTGTAATTGGATGGTCGCCTGGATCCACTATGCTTGACCAGGAGATGCGAGCACTTGACCGTTTCGCTGACATTTCTCTGTGCTTGCTCCATGGGTACGTCCCACTGACTCTCTTTCGTGTAAATGTTTAGGTAGTAATCTTTGCCTGCACACATTTTTTTTTCTTTTTCTAAACGCTTGTCAGCAGTGAAAAGTCCACATTTTATTCCTTCTCATTTCAACTGAGTGGTAGCGGAAGAACAAATTATTAACAAAGGTGAAAAAAAAAAAAACCATTGTTGTGGTTACCATAACCAACCAACCATTTTTCCCCCCTGCCATCTTAAACTTGTTTCTCAGTACTAAAAACAAAAAATTATAACAAGGCCAAACATATTATACAGAACATTTTTTATTTACCATCTGATCTTCAATATATGCCATCAAAACTAGAGACCCAAGCGCAGTAATTGTCCACCAATCCCAGTACCTTTACTTAAAACAAGCAAAACATGACATCATCTGCAATAAGGATAGTACAGACTGTTACACACATGTGTAAATACAAACTGAATGAGTTTGACAAACAGTAAAGATCCAGATGTCAGAGACTGAGAGAACATTGCACATTATGCAGTGTCAGCTATAACGAATGTCAGCCATCTAAAAAAAAAACAAATACACAAATCAATAACCAACCTTCAACAAAGAACCCTATTTACCAACTTTCTTTTTTTTTGCCACATTACTGTAACTACAACCTTCTTTGGCCTAAGCATAAAACTTATCTTACAAAAACACACAACTGATTTAACAAATGGTAAATGCTTTAATTTTCTTTAAATCTAAAACTGATCTCCATACACATGATACATGTGTTACGAACATTTCTTTTCCCTTTTACAGTCCCCTCAGAGGTCCATTTCCAATATCTCGGATTAAAGTCTGCCATCTGCAGACGTCCCATGAAGCCATTAAGCTTGGTGTCCAGCATGGTCACTGTTTGCCATGGTCCATTCCAAAGCATGTCTTAGGCAGTTCTAGACAACGTGTTCTGCTGTTATATTTGTCCCTCTCCACAGACACACTCCCTGTCCATGCAATGCCAATTTTTGTCTTTTCTCTTTGTTTGGGTTTTTTCTTTTTATGTTGTTCCATCTTCTAAGCCATTTCAGTGATGTGACCCCCACACCGCTGATTCCAGCTCCCCAACCACAGCCACACTCTGGCTTCACCTGCCACAGGTCCAACACTAATAATCGGCAAAAAGCAAAAAACATTACGTCATCACAAGACAGCCCACCAGAGAAGACATAGCACTGCTGTTCAAGTCACTTCAGAAGTGTTTAGTGGCAAGCGTCCTATTCCAACATACACAGGAACCTCACCAAGCCCCTACTGATGACATTGATTTCTAAGTCAAGGAGCCAGCATGACAGAGTGCCTCCCTCTGCAGGTCATGACAACAACTATCCACGACAGTCCCCATGAGGTCCCTGATACTGGCGACCTTTATAAATTCACCAAGACCATAAACATAGAGAGGAAACAAACTGAATTCGACAAAAATGCAGGGCATAAAGTGCTGCCACACACTTTTTTCAATGCTGACTGACATAAATAAGGCTGATGAAGATAATTCTATGGACTAACATTTCA
Organism: Conus ventricosus; assembly: GCA_018398815.1. Taxonomy (NCBI): domain Eukaryota; kingdom Metazoa; phylum Mollusca; class Gastropoda; order Neogastropoda; family Conidae; genus Conus; species Conus ventricosus. The sequence goes on along the minus strand of JAFLJL010001667.1, from coordinate 72,558 downwards.
CTCGGTGACTGCAGGATGGACTGCACTGCATCAGTGTATGCTAACTTCCAGCTTCACAGGCTTCACTAGTTCACCGTATATCTGGTGTCAACCAAGCCCGAGATACCTGCACTGTTGGTGAAGAATTCAAACTATACACTCAGAGACACATCCATTTCATGGAGGAAACTTCAGTAGTTCAACTCCTCCCTATCACTATCAGCCCTGATCAAACTGATCTCTGGGTAGGTGTCTGTACCTTTCCATCAAAGATCAACAATGCTGATGTTCCGCAGATTTATGCCGATGTTCCGCAGATTTATGCCGTCTGGAGAAAGGTCCAGTGGCGGTGAGGAAAGACCCACTGACCACAGGGAAAGTCCTGTTGACAGTGGTAAAGACTGCAACTTTGGATTCTCTCTTGAGGGCACATAAGACCGTATAGCGGGGGCTTGGCTGTGTCTGGAGTGGCACTGTCTTCATCTGTCCGTGGGCAGGGGTGGTTGGGTCTGTGGGGTGTGCTCGGCAGCTGGGGGGTGGTGTTTTTCGCGGTGGGCTCTGCAGTCATGAAATACGGGCTGGTACACCCATGGGGGATGCTGCTTTGAGGCTGTTATGGGCTGCATCCTGTGATTAACCTCTGTTCAGGAGCAGTTATGTCCCTTGATATCTTGATGGAGTGTCCTGCGCGTGCCTGTACCCATCGTCAACACAGCGCAGGCCTCCAGGGGTGGTACAGGACTGCTCTAAGGGCAGGTGAAGACAGTGCTTCTCTGGGTCCTCCCCAGCACCTTCGGGTGTTTCTTTTTCTTTTTTTTCTTTTCAACAATGCTGATGTTCCGCAGATTTATGCCGTCTTTAGCTCTAGTGGTAAGCATCCTTCAGCTTTCACCTGATGAAAGACTCCCTGTACACTGGGGTATGCTCCAAAAAAGAAATAAATTAAACAAAAGTAACAACAACAGAAGGGAGATGGGGGAGGAGGGAGGGAATCGCCTGATATTTTCACTTTGATATTGGTTGGAGAAGAAAACTTATGTGGCTCCAAGCCAAGGTTTATTTCATCTTGGGTTTCACGACTAGCTGCTTTGCTCTGCTCAGGATGCGCGCTTCTGCCTGTTACCTTCAATATCATATCCTGTTGTAGCTATTTATACACAAAAAAGCTTAAATGCAATTGAATGTCAAGAATTAATTACCTTGAATTTGAGGAAAGTGTGTTTAATAGCTAACAAAAGGCTAATAAGGAATCTATATCGATAGGTTTATCTACTGAAGCCCAAATTCTACTAAAGAAAATAGTAACTTGCTCAATGCTTTGATAAGCCATATTAAACTACAAAAAATTTATAATGTTTGTCTAGAAGATGACTTAAATTATCCAAATAGTAACTGGAATGATGTAATGTCTGATCCATGAACAAGAATCAAACTTTATTGAAACACAGAGATGCATTTCTTATTAAGATGGTTATTAAACCAACCCGTAGAAGAGAAGAGCAGAGGCCAACAACGAATGATTTAATAGTAGTAAACAATGAAAAGATTATTTCAAATATAACACACAACTCTCCCAAAGGGAAAGCGACGAAGGGCTTGATGTAGATATACTTTTAGATTTTCGCAAAGCGTTTGATTTGGTTCCCCATCTAAGACTTACAAATAAACTCAGAAGTTATGGAATAACAACGTACTGAATTGGATTGAAGATTTCCTTAAGAATACAGATTAAAGGGTTAGGGTACTCATCTGTTGAGAAAGTGAAATACCCCAGGCTAGCATCTTGGGTCCTGCCTGTACTTTTCTGTCCATAAATGATTTACCTGAGTCAGTTACAAGTCCATGCAAAATTTTTGCGGATAATATGAAGCTGTACAATTCTATACAAAACAAAGACAAAATACAAGATGACAAAGAGCTTAGAGAAATGGTCTGAAAATTGGCAATTTTCTTTTTAATATCAAGTTAATAATGTAAAATCATGAACCTTGGAAATACAATTTTTTTCAATACTTATGAAATGACAAATGCGAAGGAGAAAAGGTTAAAATAGCAAGCTGCGAAGAAGATAAGAATTTAGGGGTAATTTTTGATACATCATTATCATTCGAGGCACATGTAGTGATGTAAAAGCTGTTAATGTTATAAGTAACGCAAACCAGATGCTTGGCATAATAAGAACTTTCGTTTATTTAGACAGAAATAGGTTCCTTAACCATTATAAGGCAATGGTGAGACCACACCTGGAATATGCAAACGTTGTCTCGAGTATCCCAAATCAAAAAGGACGTCAATATCAATATCTCTAGAGAAGGTTCTGAGAAGCGCAACTTGGATGGTACCAGGTCTATCAAATTTATATGAAGAACGTTTAAAGCATTTAAATTTATCTTCATTAAAGTACCGCCACTTTAGAGCAGATATGACACAGATGTTAAATAAATAACATTGATCATATATAAACCCCGACTCATTTTTTCAAAAAAGGCATCCAATACGATGTATCAGAGGATCAGATAGTACTTTGTATCCTGAACATTCAAGTCTAAATTCAACAAAATCCTCATAATTATACACTACCTATTGATACCTATATTCTACACCTGTGATTTCACGAGGCTGCGTTTTAAATACTTGACCACTACAGCGGCAATAGCGAGTAGAGTTCTTCTTCTTCTTCCCTAAATACTGGTTCACTCAAAAAACGAGTAGGTCACCAGCGCGCATGTTAAAAACTTAAAAAAGTAAAATAAAATAACATAAAATAGTGCGACTCAGACTGTTGGCCCCTGGAGCAAATTTGGCAACAAGGGGTTGCACTCGATATTCAAGAAGTTAAAAGCAATGGCCAAATTCAGGCCCAGGTAACAGTAAAATATCTGGGGAAGTTAAAATAGAAATCGTCAATATGCAGATCTCAAAACTGTCGTATCAATTTGTTTTTTAAATGAGACTGCATTTGTGGCAATCTGATGGCACCCGGCAGTGAGTTCCACAGCCGTTACAGAACTAGGATAAAATGAATGTAAGTGGCTGTCAATATTTGATGCAGGTATGGTATAACATTGACCGCCACTCTGGGTGCTACTTTTATTCAATACTAGTTGTTCCATTGGAATATCAATTAGTTTAGCTCTGCCTTTGAAGATGTTAAGTTTTATAAAAGCTCTTCTCTCTTCTAAGGGTTTCCATTCTAATTTCCTCATGTTCTTCCTAGTATTCCCCTTTTCTCTGATGTGGTTCCCTGTTACGAACCGTGCTGCTCTCTTCTGAATCTTTTCGAGGTTATCAATGTCCTTTAGATGGTAAGGATCCCAAACTGAGCAACCATATTCCAGTACTGGTCTAACAGTGTTTTGTAGCAGTCGTCTTTAACCTTTTGGGGGCAGTCATTGATATTCCTGTATAAGAAAGCTAAGATGTTATTTGCTTTCTTATATATACTAAATTGTAATGTTCTTTTCATTTGAGATGACTATCTATAATCACGCCTAAATATTTTGCAGATTGGTTTCTTTAAGAATAGTATTATGAATAGAATATTATGATCTAGCTGGTGAGCGTTTATTACATATACGCAACACTTGGCACTTTTGGGGGTGAAAAATTCCATTTTCCAAGTTCTTTCCCACTCTTGTTAAAGCGTTTAGATCTTCTTGTAGAATGCGTGTATCATTCTTGCTTCTGACTGTTCTATATATACTAAGCTGTCATCTGCATAAAGCCTTATAGTAGTTCCAGGAGAGAGATTTTTTACTTATGTCATTTATATAAATTAAGAAAAACAAGGGCCCCTGAACAGTTCCCTGTGGTACACCTGACAAGACTGGTTTACAATGGGATGACGACCCTTCCACAACAACTTTCTGCGTTCTCCCAACAAGGAATGATCTAGCCCATTTTAGCAAAGAAACGCCAATGCCCATGTGTTCTAATTTAAGCAGCAGGCCCTCATGGTCAACCTTATCAAAAGTTTTAGAAAAGTCTAATAAAATTTGCATCTATTTGCTGTCTGTTGTTAAGACAGTTATTAAAATCATTGAGAGTTGTTATAAGTTGAGTCTCACAAACTCCTTCGCTGTCTAAAACCATGCTGGGCGTTATTTAAGAAGTCATATTTGTCAAAATGGTCCATTATGCTAGTTATATATTTATATGTTCAAGTAGTTTTGCTGATATGGATGTAAGAGATACAGGTCTATAGTTCTCTGCTTTTGTTTTGTCACCCTTTTTGAATAAGGGAACAATGCTCGCATCTCGCCACTCATCAGGTATTACTCCCTGGTCCAGTGAAGCTTGGTAAAGTAGTTGGTATACCTCACTCAATTCATTGGCACATAATTTTAAGAGCTTGCCAGGAACGCCATCGGGACCAGTAGCTTTGTTTTCATTGATGTTGGTCAGTAACTTAATACTCCTGCTTTGTTTACTTTGATGTTTTGCATTTCAGGAGTTTATCATCAGTCCTTTAGTCTAACGTTAATTAAAGGTTTGGGATTTGAGAAAACTGAACAAAACTGCTTGTTTAGTAAATTTGCTTTCCCTTCAGGGTCCTGTATTAGGTTATTCTGGTTGTTTCTCAGGTCTGGAATCCCAATGTTGTCCTGTCTCTTACTCCTTATGTAAGACCATAATTTCTGTTTTGATGATCACCTGATGAAATCACGAATTAACATAATTGGAGTGAGCAAGCCTACATTCTCTCTGACACCTTCTCTTAATATGTTTATACCTAACCAGTAATCTTTCTGAATTAGGGTGTAGTTTCAATTTCTTAAAGAAACGATGTTTCCTTCTCAACAAACGTTTAGTTTTTGTATTAATCCATGGCTGTGGTTCTTGCTTGAAGTTATTTTAGTAGGTATGTTGTCATCCATAATAAATTCCAAGTTAGTTTTTATACACTTCCAAAGGTCACTGACATTATCTTTAACACTATGGGACCTCAAAAAAAGACGACTGAATCATGAGTATCCCTGCGCAATTTTGGTAAGTCTGCTTGGTTCCAGAGTCTGATGGTACGTTTAGGGGGTTTTCTTCGAAAGGGTTGAAAGTTGCTCTCTAAGAGAATTATGTCATGATCACCCAGGCCTGCAATTACTTCCTGATTGCCTAAAGCGCCTGGACAATTGATAAAAAATAAATCCAGGAATGCCTTACCACAAGATGGTGTTCAGGATCAGGATCAGGATCAGGGGCGTTGTAGCAAACACAACTTAGCCTATTTAGGCTTTTTACGCCCCTTCTGTATGTATATATCCTTTTTTTTTTTCGTAACCGTTGGTCCAGTCATAGACTAGCTCAGACCTATTATCCATCAAATTCATATCTAATTTTTGTTAATAATTCATGTTTATCTATGAGGTTCTTAAAAACATTAATACTGGGTGCACGTTTGATTTTAAAGTGTCAGTTTATTCCAAAAGTTGGTTACTCTATTTAGTAAAAGTAAATTTTCTTAAATTCGTTCTAGAATATTGTTTAAATATCTTATCTTCACTGTTCCTTGTAACATTCTTCTGCGGAGTACAAAAAAGCATGCTTTATCAACATCATCAATTTCATTAAATATCTTGTATGCTTGAATCAAGTCTCCTCTTATTCTTCTTGCCTTAAGTGTTGGAAGTTGCAGATATTTTAATCTTTCCTGATATGAGTAATCTTTTATATTATGGATCATCTTGGTTGCTCTTCTTTGTACAGGTCTGTTCTAGAGCTTCTGATTGTCTCTTTAGCATTGGATACCATACAGTGTTGCCATATTCAAGAACAGGTCTAACTAGTGTCTTATATAATTGCAAAAAAGTGTCCTTGTCCATAAATGTAAAGGTTCTTTTTATTATTCCAATCATTCTGTTAGCCTTATTAATACTATTTACAATATGATTGTCAAAATTTTTGTCAAAAGTCACACCTAGGTCTTTCTCTTCTTCACATTTAGATACTTTTATTTCCTTGCCCCCAATTTATACTCCTTTTGTGGGTTTGTTTTACCAATATGAAGTACTTTACATTTTTCTGCATTAAAATATAGGTTCCAAGTATCAGACCACTGTACTAATGTTTCAATATCCTTTTGTAATTCCTTATGCAAATTTTGGAGAGTTATACAGTTTTGTGTCATCTGCAAAGATGTTACTGGACAAACAGTGCCAAGATGCGTAGTAGAAAGGAAGAGTATGCCCTCCATTAACCGTCTTTTGTCAAATTAGATAATGTATATTTTCTGTGAAAATTGAAACAAACAGGGATCCACTAACCGGTAGACCGACTTGTTTTCTTTTCCCAGCCTTCCGGTAAGGTCGCCATGTTGTATGAAAGCAGTTTTATGACTATGTGAAAAGCGCCACCTTGACGCTGTTGGAGTAACCCTTATTTACACGAGAAAAGGGGCAATATGGGAAAAAAATCAATTTTGATTCTGTTATTGTGCTGCTATTTGCATAATTCTCCTTATAACTCCTATTACCCCAAGTCCCCTCCGCTTACCTCACGTTGCCGCACACAATCTGCGTAAAGTCAAAATCGTATAGCGACCGCTGTCACGTGCTGAGCCAATAGGGTTGCTGCACAAATATCACGTGGTACACACACTTCTACCTAAAATACTGGTTCACTCAAAACGAGTAGGTCAGGAGCGCGCATGTTAAAAAGTAAAATAAAACAACATAAAATAGTGCGACTCAGACGGTTGGCTCATGGAGTAAATTTGGTAACAAGGGGTCGCAGTCGATATTCAAGAAGTTAAAAGCAATGGTCAAATTCAGGCCCAGGTAACAGTAAAATATCTGGGGAAATTAAAATAGAAAATCGTCAATATGCAGATCTCAAAACTGTCGTATCAATTTGTTTTTTAAATGAGACTGCATTTGTGACAATCTTGATGGCACCCGGCAGTGACTTTCACAGCCGCACAGAACGAGGATAAAATGAATGTAAGTGGCTGTCAATATTTGATGCAGGTATGGTATAACAAGAGCTAGTGCACCTGATCAACAGACTCAACAACACCTCTGCTGATTATGGTATGGAAATAAGTGCGGAAAAGACAAAGGTCATGACTAACAACCCAATCGGCTTTACCCGAGACATAACCATCAACAGCAGAAAGCTTGAGCCAGTCAACACATTTAAGTACTTGGGGCAACAATCTCAGATGAAGGATCAAGACCTGAAATCATCTCAAGAGTCGCTCAGACCACAGCCACGCTATCTAAGCTAACGCCTCTTTGGAGAAACAATAACATCTCCATCAGCTCAAAGATTAGACTGATGCGATCCTTAGTTATGGCGATATTCCTATATGCTTGTGAGTCATGGACGTTGAAATCAGACCTTGAGAAAAAGATCCAAACAATGGAAACGAGGTGCTTCAGACGACTCCTTGGCATCTCATACAGAGATCACATCAGCAATGTGGAAGTTAAAAAGCGCATTGAGAATGAAATTGGTCCATATGTCGATCTCCTAACCTCAGTAAAAAGACGCAAATTGAAATGGTATGGACGCATTCTACAAGAAGATCTAAACGCTTTACAAGAGTGGGAAAGAACTTGGAAATGGAATTTCATCCTCAAAAGTGCCAAGTGTTGCGTATATGTAACAAACGCTCACTAATTAGATCAGATTATTCTATCCATAATACTATTCTTAAAGAAACTAATGCTGCAAAATATTTAGGCGTGATTATAGATAGTCGTCTCAAATGGAAAGAACATTACAATTTAGTATGTAAGAAAGCAAATAACATCTTAGCTTTCTTACACAGGAATATCAATGACTGCCCCCAAAAGGTTAAAGACGACTGCTACAAAACACTGGTTAGACCAGTACTGGAATATGGTTGCTCAGTTTGGGATCCTTACCATCTAAAGGACATTGATAACCTTGAAAAGATTCAGAAGAGAGCAGCACGGTTCGTAACAGGGAACCACATCAGAGAAAAGGGGAATACTAGGAAGAACATGAGGAAATTAGAATGGAAACCCTTAGAAGAGAGAAGAGCTTTTATTAAAACTTAACACCTTTTTCAAAGGCAGAGCTAAAGTAATTGATATTCCAATGGAACAACTAGTATTGAATAAAAGTAGCACCAGGAGTGGCGGTCAGTGTTATACCATACCTGCATCAAATATTGACAGCCACTTACATTCTTTTTATCCCAGTTCTGTACGGCTGTGGAACTCACTGCCGGGTGCCATCAAGATTGCCACAAATGCAATCTCTTTTAAAAAACAAATTGATACAACAGTTTTGAGATCTGCATATTGATGTTTTTCTATTTTTTACTTCCCCAGATATTTTACTGTTAACTGGGCCTGAATTTGGCCATTGCTTTTAACTTCTTGAATATCGAGTGCGACCCCTTGTTGCCAAATTTGCTCCAGGGGCCAACAGTCTGAGTCGCACTATTTTATGTTATTTTTTTTATTTTTTAACATGCGCGCTGGTGACCTACTCGTTTTTGAGTGAACCAGTATTTTAGGAAGAGGAAGAGGAAGAAGAGGAAGAGGACATCATACGATCGACAGGCCTTGCCAAGACAATCATGCAGGGCACAGTACCAGGACAAAGACGAAGAGGTCGACAAAGGAAAAGATGGGAGGATAACATCACGGAGTGGACAGGCCTGCGGCTGAGAAATACATTACGGAGGGCAGAGAACAGAGAGGAATGGAGAAGGATGGTTGTCACTGCTTCAGGGGTGCCCCACGGACCGACGTCTAAGGGATCAAGTCAAGTCAAGTCAAGTCATGGTATAACATTGACCGCCACTCCCGGTGCTACTTTTATTCAATACTAGTTGTTCCATTGGAATATCAATTAGTTTAGCTCTGCCTTTGAAGAAGATGTTAAGTTTGATAAAAGCTCTTCTCTCTTCTACGGGTTTCCATTCTAATTTCCTCATGTTCTTCCTAGTATTCCCCTTTTCTCTGATGTGGTTCCTGTTACGAACCGTGCTGCTCTCTTCTGAATCTTTTCGAGGTTATCCATGTCCTTTAGATGGTAAGGTTCCCAGACTGAGCAACCATATTCCAGTACTGGTCTAACCAGTGTTTGGTACTTGTAGCAGTCGTCTTTAACCTTTTGGGGGCAGTCATTGATATTCCTGTATAAGAAAGCTAAGATGTTATTTGCTTTCTTACATACTAAATTGTAATGTTCTTTCCATTTGTGACGACTAACTATAATCACGCCTAAAGATTTTGCAGCATTGGTTTCTTTAAAAAAATAGTATTATGAATAGAATATTCTGATCTGGGTTGGTGAGCGTTTGTTACATGTACGCAACACTTGGCACTTTTGGGGATGAAATTCCATTTTCCAAGTTCTTTCCCACTCTTGTAAAGCGTTTAGATCTTCTTGTAGAATGCGTGTATCATTTTTTGCTTCTGATTGTTCTATATACTAAGCTGTCATCTGCATAAAGCCTTATAGTAGTTCCAGGAAAGAGATTTCTACTTATGTCATTTATATAAATTAAGTAAAACAAGGGCCCCAGAACAGTTCCCTGTGGTACACCTGACAAGACTGGTTTACAATGGGATGACGACCCTTCCACAACAACTTTCTGCGTTTTCCCAACGAGGAATGATCTAGCCCATTTTAGCAAAGAACCACCAATGCCGATGTGTTCTAAATTTAATAAGCAGCAGGCCCTCATGGTCAACCCTTATCAAAGGCTTTAGAAAAGTCTAATAAAATTGCATCTATTTGCTGTCTGTTGTTAAGACAGTTATTAAAATCACACACACACACACACACACACACACACACACACACACACACACACACCACACACACACACACACACACACACACACACACGCACACATTAATGGAAACCAGTGAAACCATTACTGTTGGTATACAAAGAGAACAAAACGCTGTCTAGGAAAAGATTCGGGGAATGACGTCTCTAACCGGGGGGGGGGGGGGGGGGGGGGGGGGGGGGGGGGGGGGGAACGAATGGTCTTTGTTAATTTTATGCTATTTCGATTTTTTTTTTAATCAGTTAGTGGTTCAAAGCTGGGTGGACAGCTTAACAAAAATTAATATTAATCTTCATATGCATAAGCAAAAAAAAAATTAATTAAGTAACTTAGTAACTAACTGGAACAACTTTGATATTGTGTGCATTGTTTTAAGAATAACTGAATAGAGTATTTAACTACATGAAAAGAAGAAGAAAAAAACATCTCAAATACAAAACTTGCATGGCTTGTTCGATCTGTACTTGTGAATTTCACGTAGTAGTAGTAGTAGTAGTAGTAGTAGTAGTAGTAGTGTAGTAGTAGTAGTAGTAGTAGGGACTGGCTTTCATTAGCTAGACCTCACAGTCTATCATGTGTCCCCTCTAAAGTTCTTCACTTTTTGGGGTCAGATGGCATGCTACAATTAATCAATATCTTCATTGCAATCCATAAGCATAGAAGAGTTCTCTAAATTTTGAATCATTATCTAGAAAATTCTTGAAAGTATTAATATCAGGTGCAAATTTAATGTTAGCAGGTAATTCGTTCCAGTGGTTAGCAACTCTATATGAAAATTAAAATTTACGTTGATTAGTATTACAGTGTATATAAAAAATCTTTCCTTCAGACTTTCTAGTACTCGCAAGTTGTGCAACAGAAAAAGTCTCAACGTCAATATCATCATAGCATTAATGATCTTATAAACTTGAATTAGGTCACCTCTGATCCTTATTCCCCTCATTGAGTGCAGATTCAAATATTTAAATCTTTAAATTATCGAAAAATTTTTTGCAATGCTTTAACAATTTGGTAGCTGTCTTTAAACTTTTTTAACATTTTTGATTGACCTTTAAAAAGGGGGCTCCAAATCACATTACAACCCAAAAATTGTCCTGAAAAAAGCTTTGTATAATTTCAAAAAGTATCTTTAAAATTAAGTAAAACTTCTTTTTTGATACCTAACTTCGGTTAGCTTTATTTGCCACTCCTGTATTGGGGGTCAAAGACACCCTGCTATCAAAGGTAACACCAAGCCTTTTTTTCAGTAAAACCTTTTGGTGAAAACCACATTCCCATCATTTTTATTCATTATTCTGATTATTTTCCCCAAATGAAAATACACCACACTTGGCATGTTAAATAAGTTTCCCACAACTCAGACCACCTTGCTTTTTGTAGTTAAATTTTGAATACAAATACTCCTTGTGCACAATTTGTAAACCCCTTAGATATCTCGAATATTTTATATGGACTGAAAAGGTTTACTGGTGATCATTTAATAAAAATTGTGAAAAGAACGGCCCAGTATGACCTTGGGGTCCCGCTAGAAAATTACATTTAATTCTTTTTGGCTGCCCCACTCTGCTTATTGGTTCTTTTCATCAAAAAGTTCTTCATCCATTTTAAAAAGGGTGCCACCAATATACGCTGCAGCTTTATGGGAGTCTCTTGATTTAGGGAACCTTTTAAAAAGCTTTTCAAAAAATCCTTGTATAATAAAATTTTCCTTTTGATTAGTTTTGTTGTTATTCCCCCCAAAACCCTCCAACGCTGGGGGACACTGATCGTTTTTTGTTGTTTTTTTCGAAAACCATGTGACTTTTTGAATATAAATTTTATCGTAAAATAGGAAACCTTTGAGTCTCTGGAAATACTTCAAAAACCTTGCATAAATAAAAGTAAGATTTAAAGGGTCTGTATTGCTCGGTTCACTTTTGTACCTTTCGAAAAAAATCCTTCATCTCTCCCGTTTTCCAGCTTCAGGTGTACTCCGTTTCAAGTGTTATTAAAAAAATGAACACAGGGGAACAGATTTTTTCCCACAACCCTTTTTTTAGTCCCCTTTTGGTGGCAATAAATCGGCCCTGGTTATTTTGGGTTTTTTGTTTTAATTTATCTCCAAGTTTGGGATTTACTGAATTTCTGATAACATTTCCCATTTGAATAAAACCTTCTCTCAAGTCCGGAATGCGCATAAATTTTCTTTGGGTTAAATACACTTGAAAAAATGTATGAAAGTTTAAGCCTAGAGATTATTATAAATTTCATAGTACATTACCTACTATGTTAAGCTGAATTATGCGTCCTGGATAGTGTTGACACTTCCGTTACGCCGATGTCGGAAAGAGCAACTGAACAAGAAACCAAAAACAAGTTGACTCGACTTCTTGTTTTATTGTTGCTGGACTCTTCATGGTGTCAGAAGTGTTTAGAACTCTCGAATTTTTGTTTGACATTAGCAAAAACCCGGGCCACGTAGTCAAGGAGGTTTTTTTTTTGTTTGTACGTTTAGGACTTGCGCGGGTTTTTCTCAATCCCCCTTTTGCGTGCTACAAGGCACTCCAAAACAACGGGCTTTAGTGCAGTTGCGCCCTTGACATTTTTCGACACTGCACACGACGTGGTTCCGTGGTTTCAAAAATCGGAAAGTGGATGCTTTCGGAAACCACTGCCCCTGTCTTTTGACGGCAACGTTGCGAAACTGGCGTAATTTGAGGCCCAAATTTTAATCTTTAAAAGGCGCTTATGGACAAAGATACCCTACACAGCGTACTTTTGTGAATTTGGCTGGAAAAAAAGCCTTGGGAAAAAAAAAGCATTCACTTATGCTGCGAAGTGAAGAAAAGACGATGGTGTGTCACACAAGCGCAGAAAAGCGGGAAAACGTCGCGTCCTGAAGAAAAATTTTGTGAGCCTGCAATCCCCTGACGAACATTATTTCGGAGACACAAGTTTAAACCATTCAGCAAGCTGGCGAGCCAAAAACAAAGCTTCATCACAGATTGAAAAATTTTTTGGGCCCAACACCTGGAATAGGGACTTAAAAGACCCTCTTCGAGACCCAATCGTCGGGAGTACGTCAGATTGTTCAGTGACGTAGCCTCCTCAAGGCATGTGACGCTCCATCCATGTAGTTAGTGATTGAAAACATTTTTTCCCTGCCCAAGGGGGGGGGGGGTGCGGGGGGGGTGGTATGGGCCGGTGGGGGGGGGAAAAGGGAAGGGAAAAGTTTCAAGGGCTGGGGGGTGCGGGCGTTTTTTGTGAGTATGATCCCGGGGAAAGGGAAAAACGGGTTTTTAAAGTTGGAAAAAAA
>JAFLJL010001667.1:33969-58511 GCA_018398815.1 Conus ventricosus | reverse complement strand
CCCCCGGCTACACTATCACCCACAGAATATTTCCTTTTCAGTAGTGGCAGGGGAAATGATTCAATATCACTAACTACATGTGATGGAGCGTCACATGCCTTGATGTGAGGCTACGTCACATGACAATCTGACGTGACTCCACAGACGATTCGGTCTCGAATGAGTGAGTCTTTTAACGTCCCATATTCACAGTGTTGGCCAAAATCTTCAATGCTGTGATGAAGCTTTGCATTGGCTCGCCAGCTTGCTGGAATCGTGTGTTGAACTTGTGTCTCTCGATAATAATGTTCGTCGGGGGATTGCAGAGCTCACGAAATTTTGTCTTCAGGACAGCGACGTTTTCGCGCTTTTCTGCAGCTTGTGTGACTACACCATCGTCGTTCTTCACTTCAGCAGCATAAGTGAATGTCTTTTCTTTCTCAATGGCATCTTTTCCAGCCAAATTCAGCAAAATGTACGCTCGTGTACGGTCATCTTTGTCAGCATAAGCAGCCTCTATAAAGATGTCAAATTCGGCCTCAAATGTACGCCAGTTCTCAGCAACGTTGCCGTCAAAAGACAGGGGCAGTGGCTTCCGTAAGCAGTCCATGCTTTCCGAGTGTTTGAACCACGGAACCACGTACGTGTGTCAGTGTCGAAAATGTCGAAGTGGCGCAACTGCACTAAAGTCGTTAGTGTTGGAGTACGCCTTGTAGCACGCAAAACGGATTGAGCAAACCCGCGCAAGTCCTCAACGTGACAAACTAAAAAAAACCTACCTTGTACGTACGTGGCCCAGGTTGCTAAATGTCAAAACATAATTCGATGAGTTCTAAACACTTCTGACACCATGAAGATGTGCCAGTCAAACAATATAAACAAGAAGTCGAGTCAAGCTTGTTTTGGTTTCTTGTTCAGTTGCTCATTCCGACATCGGCGTAACGGAAGTGTCATGACGTATCTATCCGAGTGACGTCATAATTCAGCTTAACATAGTATGTAAGTCGTACATATGTAATTATAATAATCTACATAAGGCTTAAACGTTTCATACATTTTTTTCAAGTGTATTTACCCAAGAAAATTTATGCGACATTCCGGACTTGAGAGAAGGTTGTTATTCAAATGGGGCAATGTTATCAGAAATTCGAGTAACTCCCAAAGCTGTGAGAGTAAATTAAAACAACTAAACCCAAAATAAGGCACAGGATCCTGATTTATTGCCACCAAGGGTACTAAAAGAGCTATGTGAGGAACTATCTGTTCCACTGTGTTCATTTTTTAATAAGACACTTGAAACTGGAGTACTACCTGAAGACTGGAAAACGCAGAGATGACAGCGATTTTACGAAAGGTACAAAATGTGAACCGAGCAACTACAGACCTGTAAGTCTTACTTGTATCTTAAAGCAAGGTTTTAGAAAGTATTGCCAGAGACTCAATGGTTTCCTATTTTACAGATAATAATTTATATTCTAAATTCAGCATGGTTTTCGAAAAAAACAACAAAAAAACGATCATGTGTCACACAGCTGTTGGAGGTTATGGAGGAAAATAACAACAATACTAGATGGCAGACAAGGAATTGATATCATATACATGGATTTTAGAAAAGCTTTTTTAAACGGTTCCCTAAAGTCAAGAGACTCCTCATAAAGCTAGCAGCGTACGGTATTGGTGGCACCTTATTAAAATGGATGAAGAACTTTCTGAGTGATAGAACTCAATAAGTCAGAGTAGGGGCAGCCAAATGAATTAAATGTAATGTACTTAGCGGTATCCCTCAAGGTAGCAACTGGGACCGGTTTCTTTCACAAATTCTTATAAATGATCTACCAGATAACCTTGTCAGTCCATATAAAATATTCGCAGATGATACTAAGATTTACAAATTGTGCATCAAGGATATTTGTATTCAAATTGATAAGCTACAAACTGCAAGAGTGGTCTGAGTTGTGGAATCTGTATTTCAACATGACCAAGTGTGGTTATTGCATGTCGGGAATAATAATCAGAATAATGAATATAAAATGATGGAGAATGATGGTTATCACCAAATAGAGGTTCTTACTGAAGAAAAAGGCTTGGTGTTACCTTTGATAGCAGGCTGTCATTTGACCCCCACATACAGAGAGTGGCAAATAAAGCTAACCGAATGTTAGGTATCATAAAAAGAAGTTTTACTTATTTAGATAAAGATACTTTTTGAAATTATACAAAGCTTTTGTCAGCCACATTGGAGTATGCTAATGTGATTTGGAGCCCCTTTTTAAAGAGTCAATCAATAATGTTAGAAAAAGTTTAAAGACGAGCTAACCAAATTGTTAAAGCATTGCAAAACTTATCGATAATGAAAGATTGAAATATTTGAATCTGCACTCACTGAGGGGAATAAGGATCAGAGGTGACCTAATTCAAGTTTATAAGATCATTAATGGCTATGATGAAAATGACGTTGAGACTTTTTCTGTTGCACAACTTGCGAGTACTAGAAAGTCTGAAGGAAAGATTTTTATATAGCACTGTAATACTAATCAACGTAAATTTTAATTTTCATATAGAGTTGCTAACCACTGGAACGAATTACCTGCTAACATTAAATTTGCACCTGATTTTAATACTTTCAAGAATTTTCTAGATAATAAATTCAAAATTTAGAGAACTCTTTCTATGCTTATGATGGATTGCAATGAAGATATTGATTAATTGTAGCATGCCATCTGACCCCAAAAAGTGAAGAACTTTAGAGGACACATGATAGACTGTGAGGTCTAGGCTAATGAAAGCCAGTCCCCTACTACTACTACTACAACTACTAACTACTACTACTACAACTACTAACTACTACTACTAACGTGAAATTCACAAGTACAGATCGAACAAGCCATGCAATTTTTGTATTTGAGATGTTTTTTTTCTTCTTCTTTTAAATGTAGTTAAATACTCTATCAGTTATTCTTAAAACAATGCACACAATATCAAAGTTGTTCCAGTTAGTTACTAAGTTACTTAATTAATTTTTTTTTTGCTTTATGCATATGAAGATTAATATTAATTTTTGTTAAGCTGTCCACCCAGCTTTGAACACTAACTGATTAAAAAAAAAATCGAAATAGCATAAATTAACAAAAGACCAGTTCTGTTCCCCCCCCCCCCCCCCCCCCCCCCCCCCCCCCCCCCCCCGGTTAGAGACGTCATTCCCCGAATCTTTTCCTAGACAGCGTTTTGTTCTCTTTGTATACCAACAGTAATGGTTTCAAATGGTTCCATTAATGTGTGCGTGTGGTGTGTGTGTGTGTGTGGTGTGTGTGTGAGTGTGTGTGTGTGTGTGTGTGGTGTGTGTGTGTGTTGTGTGTGTGTGTGTGATTTTAATAACTGTCTTAACAACAGACAGCAAATAGATGCAATTTTATTAGACTTTTCTAAAGCCTTGATAAGGTTGACCATGAGGGCCTGCTGCTTATTAAATTAGAACACATCGGCATTGGTGGTTCTTTGCTAAAATGGGCTAGATCATTCCTCGTTGGGAAAACGCAGAAAGTTGTTGTGGAAGGGTCGTCATCCCATTGTAAACCAGTCTTGTCAGGTGTACCACAGGGAACTGTTCTGGGGCCCTTGTTTTACTTAATTTATATAAATGACATAAGTAGAAATCTCTTTCCGGGAACTACTATAAGGCTTTAAATGCAGATGACAGCTTAGTATATAGAACAATCAGAAGCAAGAATGATCCCACGCATTCTACAAGAAGATCTAAACGCTTACAAGAGTGGGAAAGAACTTGGAAAATGGAATTTCATCCCCAAAAGTGCCAAGTGTTGCGTACATGTAACAAACGCTCACCAACTAGATCAAATATTCTATTCATAATACTATTTTTTAAAGAAACCAATGCTGCAAAATCTTTAGGCGTGATTATAGTAGTCGTCACAAATGGAAAGAACATTACAATTTAGTATGTAAGAAAGCAAATAACATCTTAGCTTTTCTTATACAGGAATATCAATGACTGCCCCCAAAAGGTTAAAGACGACTGCTACAAGTACAAAACACTGGTTAGACCAGTACTGGAATATGGTTGCTCAGTCTGGAACCTTACCATCTAAAGGGACATGGATAACCTCGAAAAGATTCAGAAGAGAGCATCACGGTTCGTAACAGGGAACCACATCAGAGAAAAGGGGAATACTAGGAAGAACATGAGGAAATTAGAATGGAAACCCGTAGAAGAGAGAAGAGCTTTTATCAAACTTAACATCTTCTTCAAAGGCAGAGCTAAACTAATTGATATTCCAATGGAACAACTAGTATTGAATAAAAGTAGCACCGGGAGTGGCGGTCAATGTTATACCATGACTTGACTTGACTTGACTTGATCCCTTAGACGTCGGTCCGTGGGGCACCCCTGAAGCAGTGACAACCATCCTTCTCCATTCCTCTCTGTTCTCTGCCCTCCGTAATGTATTTCTCAGCCGCAGGCCTGTCCACTCCGTGATGTTATCCTCCCATCTTTTCCTTTGTCGACCTCTTCGTCTTTGTCCTGGTACTGTGCCCTGCATGATTGTCTTGGCAAGGCCTGTCGATCGTATGATGTCCTCTTCCTCTTCTTCCTCTTCCTCTTCCTAAAATACTGGTTCACTCAAAAACGAGTAGGTCACCAGCGCGCATGTTAAAAAATAAAAAAAATAACATAAAATAGTGCGACTCAGACTGTTGGCCCCTGGAGCAAATTTGGCAACAAGGGGTCGCACTCGATATTCAAGAAGTTAAAAGCAATGGCCAAATTCAGGCCCAGTTAACAGTAAAATATCTGGGGAAGTAAAAAATAGAAAAACATCAATATGCAGATCTCAAAACTGTTGTAAACAATTTGTTTTTTTAAAAGAGATTGCATTTGTGGCAATCTTGATGGCACCCCCGGCAGTGAGTTCCACAGCCGTAACAAACTGGGATAAAAAGAATGTAAGTGGCTGTCAATATTTGATGCAGGTATGGTATAACACTGACCGCCACTCCTGGTGCTACTTTATTCAATACTAGTTGTTCCATTGGAATATCAATTACTTTAGCTCTGCCTTTTGAAAAAGGTGTTAAGTTTAATAAAAGCTCTTCTCTCTTCTAAGGGTTTCCATTCTAATTTCCTCATGTTCTTCCTAGTATTCCCCTTTTTCTCTGATGTGGTTCCCTGTTACGAACCGTGCTGCTCTCTTCTGAATCTTTTCAAGGTTATCAATGTCCTTTAGATGGTAAGGATCCCAAACTGAGCAACCATATTCCAGTACTGGTCTAACCATGTTTTGTAGCAGTCGTCTTTAACCTTTTGGGGCAGTCATTGATATTCCAGTGTAAGAAAGCTAAGATGTTATTTGCTTTCTTACATACTAAATTGTAATGTTCTTTCCATTTGAGACGACTATCTATAATCACGCCTAAATATTTTGGCAGCATTAGTTTCTTTAAGAATAGTATTATGGAATAAATAATCTGATCTAATTAGTGAGCGTTTGTTACATATACGCAACACTTGGCACTTTTGAGGATGAAATTCCATTTTCCAAGTTCTTTCCCACTCTTGTAAAAGCGTTTAGATCTTCTTGTAGAATGCGTCCATACCATTTCAATTTGCGTCTTTTTACTGAGGTTAGGAGATCGACATATGGACCAATTTCATTCTCAATGCGCTTTTTAACTTCCACATTGCTGATGTGATCTCTGTATGAGATGCCAAGGAGTCGTCTGAAGCACCTCGTTTCCATTGTTTGGATCTTTTTCTCAAGGTCTGATTTCAACGTCCATGACTCACAAGCATATAGGAATATCGCCATAACTAAGGATCGCATCAGTCTAATCTTTGAGCTGATGGAGATGTTATTGTTTCTCCAAAGAGGCGTTAGCTTAGATAGCGTGGCTGTGGTCTGAGCGACTCTTGAGATGATTTCAGGTCTTGATCCTTCATCTGAGATTGTTGCCCCCAAGTACTTAAATGTGTTGACTGCTCAAGCTTTCTGCTGTTGATGGTTATGTCTCGGTAAAGCCGATTGGGTTGTTAGTCATGACCTTTGCCCTTTTCCGCACTTATTTCCATACCATAATCAGCAGAGGTGTTGTTGAGTCTGTTGATCAGGTGCACTAGCTCTTGTTATACCATACCTGCATCAAATATTGACAGCCACTTACATTCATTTTATCCTCGTTCTGTGCGGCTGTGAAAGTCACTGCCGGGTGCCATCAAGATTGTCACAAATGCAGTCTCATTTAAAAAACAAATTGATACGACAGTTTTGAGATCTGCATATTGACGATTTTCTATTTTAATTTCCCCAGATATTTTACTGTTACCTGGGCCTGAATTTGACCATTGCTTTTAACTTCTTGAATATCGACTGCGACCCCTTGTTACCAAATTTACTCCATGAGCCAACCGTCTGAGTCGCACTATTTTATGTTGTTTTATTTTACTTTTTAACATGCGCGCTCCTGACCTACTCGTTTTTTGAGTGAACCAGTATTTTAGGTAGAAGTGTGTGTACCACGTGATATTGTGCAGCAACCCTATTGGCTCAGCACGTGACAGCGGTCGCTATAAACGATTTTGACTTTACGCAGATTGTGTGCGGCAACGTGAGGTAAGCGGGGGGGACTTGGGGTAATAGGAGTTATAAGGAGAATTATGCAAATAGCAGCACAATAACAGAATCAAAATTGATTTTTTTCCCATATTGCCCCTTTTCTCGTGTAAATAAGGGTTACTCCAACAGCGTCAAGGTGGCGCTTTTCACATAGTCATAAAACTGCTTTCATACAAAAAGGCGACCTTACCGGAAGGCTGGGAAAAGAAAACAAGTCGGTCTACCGTTAGTGGATCCCTGTTTGTTTCAATTTTCACAGAAAATATACATTATCTAATTTGACAAAAGACGGTTAATGGAGGGCATACTCTTCCTTTCTACTACGCATCTTGGCACTGTTTGTCCAGTAACATCTTTGCAGATGACACAAAACTGTATAACTCTCCAAAATTTGCATAAGGAATTACAAAAGGATATTGAAACATTAGTACAGTGGTCTGATACTTGGAACCTATATTTTAATGCAGAAAAATGTAAAGTACTTCAAAATTGGTAAAACAACCCACAAAAGGAGTATAAATTGGGGGCAAGGAAATAAAAGTATCTAAATGTGAAGAAGAGAAAGACCTAGGTGTGACTTTTGACAAAAATTTTGACAATCATATTGTAAATAGTATTAATAGCTAACAGAATGATTGGAATAATAAAAAGAACCTTTACATTTATGGACAAGGACACTTTTTGCAATTATATAAGACACTAGTTAGACCTGTTCTGAATATGGCAACACTGTAATGGTATCCAATGCTAAAGAGACAATCAGAAGCTCTAGAACAGACCTGTACAAAGAAGAGCAACCAAGATGAACCATAATATAAAAGATTACTCATATCAGAAAGATAAAATATCTGCAACTTCCAACACTAAGGCAAGAAGAATAAGAGGAGACTTGATTCAAGCATACAAGATATTTAATGAAATTGATGATGTTGATAAAGCATGCTTTTTGTACTCCGCAGAAGAATGTTATACAAGGAACAGTGAAGATAAGAATATTTTAAACAATATTCTAGAACGAATTTAAGAAAATTTACTTTTACTAAATAGAGTAACCAACTTTGGAATAAACTGACACTTCAACATCAAACGTGCACCTAGTATTAATGTTTTTAAGAACCTCATAGATAAAACATGAATTATAACAAAAATTAGATATGAATTTGATGGATAATAGGTCTGAGCTAGTCTATGACTGGACCAACGGTTACGAAAAAAAAAAAGGATATATACATACAGAAGGGCGTAAAAAGCCTAAATAGGCTAAGTTGTGTTTGCTACAACGCCCCTGATCCTGATCCTGATCCTGAACACCATCTTGTGGTAAGGCATTCCTGGATTTATTTTTTATCAAATGTCCCAGGCGCTTTAGGCAATCAGGAAGTAATTGCAGGCCTGGTGATCATGACATAATTCTCTTAGAGAGCAACTTTCAACCCTTCGAAGAAAACCCCCTAAACGTCCATCAGACTCTGGAACCAAGCAGACTTACCAAAATTGCGCAGGGATACTCATGATTTCAGTCGTCTTTTTTTGAGGTCCCATAGTGTTAAAGATAATGTCAGTGACCTTTGGAAGTGTATAAAAACTAACTTGGAATTTATTATGGATGACAACATACCTACTAAAATAACTTCAAGCAAGAACCACCAGCCATGGATTAATACAAAAACTAAACGTTTGTTGAGAAGGAAACATCGTTTCTTAAGAAATTGAAACTACACCCTAATTCAGAAAGATTACTGGTTAGGTATAAACATATTAAGAGAAGGTGTCAGAGAGAATGTAGGCTTGCTCACTCCAATTATGTTAATTCGATGATTTCATCAGGTGATCATCAAAACAAGAAATTATGGTCTTACATAAGGAGTAAGAGACAGGACAACATTGGGATTCCAGACCTGAGAAACAACCAGAAAACCTAATACAGGACCCTGAAGGGAAAGCAAATTTACTAAACAAGCAGTTTTGTTCAGTTTTCTCAAATCCCAAACCTTTAATTAACGTTAGACTAAAGGATGATGATAACCTCCCTGAAATGCAAAACATCAAAGTAAACAAAGCAGGAGTATTTAAGTTACTGACCAACATCAATGAAAACAAAGCTACTGGTCCCGATGGCGTTCCTGGCAAGCTCTTAAAATTATGTGCCAATGAATTGAGTGAGGTATACCAACTACTTTACCAAGCTTCACTGGACCAGGGAGTAATACCTGATGAGTGGGCGAGATGCGAGCATTGTTCCCTTATTCAAAAAGGGTGACAAAACAAAAGCAGAGAACTATAGACCTTATCTCTTACACCATATCAGCAAAACTACTTGAACATATAAATATATAACTAGCATAATGGACCATCTTGACAAATATGACTTCTTAAATAAACGCCCAGCATGGTTTTAGACAGCGAAGGAGTTGTGAGACTCAACTTATAACAACTCTCAATGATTTTAATAACTGTCTTAACAACAGACAGCAATAGATGCAAATTTTATTAGACTTTTCTAAAACTTTTGATAAGGTTGACCATGAGGGCCTGCTGCTTAAATTAGAACACATCGGCATTGGCGTTTCTTTGCTAAAATGGGCTAGATCATTCCTTGTTTGGGAGAACGCAGAAAGTGTTGTGGAAGGTCGTCATCCCATTGTAAACCAGTCTTGTCAGGTGTACCACAGGAACTGTTCAGGGGCCCTTGTTTTTCTTAATTTATATAAATGACATAAGTAAAATCTCTCTCCTGGAACTACTATAAGGCTTATGCAGATGACAGCTTAGTATATATAGAACAGTCAGAAGCAAGAATGATACACCATTCTACAAGAAGATCTAAACGCTTTACAAAGTGGGAAAGAACTTGGAAAATGGAATTTCACCCCCAAAAGTGCCAAGTGTTGCGTATATTAATAAACGCTCACCAGCTAGATCAGAATATTCTATTCATAATACTATTCTTAAAGAAACCAATGCTGCAAAATATTTAGGCGTGATTATAGATAGTCATCTCAAATGAAAGAACATTACAATTTAGTATATATAAGAAAGCAAATAACATCTAGCTTTCTTATACAGGAATATCAATGACTGCCCCCAAAAGGTTAAAGACGACTGCTACAAAACACTGGTTAGACCAGTACTGGAATATGGTTGCTCAGTTTTGGATCCTTACCATCTAAAGGACATTGATAACCTCGAAAAGATTCAGAAGAGAGCAGCAACGTTCGTAACAGGGAACCACATCAGAGAAAAGGGGAATACTAGGAAGAACATGAGGAAATTAGAATGGAAACCCTTAGAAGAGAGAAGAGCTTTTATCAAACTTAACATCTTCAAAGGCAGAGCTAAACTAATTGATATTCCAATGGAACAACTAGTATTGATAAAAGTAGCACCCAGATGGCGGTCAATGTTATACCATACCTGCATCAAATATTGACAGCCACTTACATTCATTTTATCCTAGTTCTGTACGGCTGTGAACTCACTGCCGGGTGCCATCAAGATTGCCACAAATGCAGTCTCATTTAAAAAACAAATTGATACGACAGTTTTTGAGATCTGCATATTGACGATTTCTATTTTAACTTCCCCAGATATTTACTGTTACCTGGGCCTGAATTTGGCCATTGCTTTTAAACTTCTTGAATATCGAGTGCAACCCCTTGTTGCCAAAATTTGCTCCAGGGGCCAACAGCTGAGTCGCACTATTTTATGTTATTTTATTTTACTTTTTTAAGTTTTTAACATGCGCGCTGGTGACCTACTCGTTTTGAGTGAACCAGTATTTTAGGAAGAAGAAGAAGAACTCAAACTCGCTATTTGCCGCTGTAGTGGTCAAGTATTTAAAACGCAGCCTCGTGAAATCACAGGTTAGAATATAGGTATCAATAGGTAGTGTATAATTATGAGGATTTTGTTGAATTTAGACTTGAATGTTCAGATAACAAAGTAACTATCTGATCCTCTGATACATCGTATTGGATGCCTTTTTTTGAAAAAATGAGTCGGGGTTTATATATGATCAATGTATTATTTATACATCTGTGTCATATCTGCTCTAAAGTGCGGTACTTTAATGAAGATAAATTTAAATGCTTTAAACGTTCTTCATATAAATTTGATAGACCTGGTACCATCCAAGTTGCGCTTCTCAGAACCTTCTCTAGAGATATTGATATTGATCGTCCTTTTTGATTTGGGATACTCGAGACAACGTTTGCATATTCCAGGTGTGGTCTCACCATTGCCTTATAATGTTAAGGAACCTATTTCTGTCTAAATAAACAAAGTTCTTATTATGCCAAGCATCTGGTTTGCGTTACTTATAACATTAACAGCTTGTACATCACTACATGTGCCTCGAATGATAATGATGTATCAAAAATTACCCCTAAATTCTTATCTTCTTCGCAGCTTGCTATTTTAAACCTTTTCTCCTTTCGCATTTGTCATTTCATAAGTATTGAAAAAAATTGTATTTCCAAGGTTCATGATTTACATTTTAACTTGATATTAAAAAGAAAATTGCCAATTTTCAGACCATTCTCTAAGCTCTTTGTCATCTTGTATTTTGTCTTTGTTTTGTATAGAATTGTACAGCTTCATATTATCCGCAAAAATTTTGCATGGACTTGTAACTGACTCAGGTAAATCATTTATGGACAGAAAAGTACAGGCAGGACCCAAGATGCTAGCCTGGGGTATTTCACTTTCCTCAACAGATGAGTACCCTAACCCTTTAATCTGTATTCTTAAGGAAATCTTCAATCCAATTCAGTACGTGTTATTCCATAACTTCTGAGTTTATTTGTAAGTCTTAGATGGGGAACCAAATCAAACGCTTTGCGAAAATCTAAAATGTATATCTACATCAAGCCCTTCGTCGCTTTCCCTTTGGAGAGTTGTGTGTTATATTTGAAATAATCTTTCATTGTTTACTACTATTAAATCATTCTTGTTGGCCTCTGCTCTTCTCTTCTACGGGTTGGTTTAATAACCATCTTAATAAGAAATGCATCTCTGTGTTTCAATAAAGTTTGATTCTTGTTCATGATCAGACATTACATCATTCCAGTTACTATTTGGATAATTTAAGTCATCTTCTAGACAAACATTATAAATTTTTTGTAGTTTAATATGGCTTATCAAAGCATTGAGCAAGTTACTATTTTCTTTAGTAGAATTTGGGCTTCAGTAGATAAACCTATCGATATAGATTCCTTATTAGCCTTTGTTAGCTATTAAACACACTTTCCTCAAAATTCAAGGTAATTAATTCTTGACATTCAATTGCATTTAAGCTTTTTTGTGTATAAATAGCTACAACAGGATATGATATTGAAGGTACAGGCAGAAGCGCGCATCCTGAGCAGAGCAAAGCAGCTAGTCGTGAAACCCAAGATGAAATAAACCTTGGCTTGGAGCCACATAAGTTTTCTTCTCCAACCAATATCAAAGTGAAAATATCAGGCGATTCCCTCCCTCCTCCCCCATCTCCCTTCTGTTGTTGTTACTTTTGTTTAATTTATTTCTTCTTTTGGAGCATACCCCAGTGTACAGGAGTCTTTCATCAGGTGAAAGCTGAAGGATGCTTACCACTAGAGCTAAAGACGGCATAAATCTGCGGAACATCAGCATTGTTGAAAAGAAAAAAAAGAAAAAGAAACACCCGAAGGTGCTGGGGAGGACCCAGAGAAGCACTGTCTTCACCTGCCCTTAGAGCAGTCCTGTAACCACCCCTGAGGCCTGCGCTGTGTTGACGATGGGTAACAGGCACGCGCAGACACTACCATCAAGATATCAAGGGACATAACTCTCCGAACAGAGGTTAATCACAGGATGCAGCCCATAACAGCCTCAAAGCAGCATCCCCATGGGTGTACCAGCCCGTATTTCATGACTGCAGAGCCCACCGCGAAAAACACCACCCCCCATGCCGAGCACACCCCACAGACCCAACCACCCCTGCCCACGGACAGATGAAGACAGTGCCACTCCAGACACAGCCAAGCCCCCGCTATACGGTCTTATGTGCCCTCAAGAGAGAATCCAAAGTTGCAGTCTTTACCACTGTCAACAGACTTTCCCTGTGGTCAGTGGTCTTTCCTCACCGCCACTGGACCTTTCTCCAGACGGCATAAATCTGCGGAACATCGGCATAAATCTGCGGAACATCAGCATTGTTGATCTTTGATGGAAAGGTACAGACACCTACCCAGAGATCAGTTTTGATCAGGGCTGATAGTGATAGGGAGGAGTTGAACTACTGAAGTTTCCTCCATGAAATGGATGTGTCTCTGAGTGTATAGTTTGAATTCTTCACCAACAGTGCAGGTATCTCGGCTTGGTTGACACCAGATATACGTGAACTAGTGAAGCCTGTGAAGCTGGAAGTTAGCATACACTGATGCAGTGCAGTCCATCCTGCAGTCACCGAGTGAAATGTTAGTCCATAGAATTATCTTCATCAGCCTTATTATGTCAGTCAGCATTGAAAAAAGTGTGTGGCAGCACTTTATGCCCTGCATTTTTGTCGAATTCAGTTTGTTTCCTCTCTATGTTTATGGTCTTGGTGAATTTAAAAAGGTCGCCAGTATCAGGGACCTCATGGGACTGTCGGTGGATAGTTGTTGTCATGACCTGCAGAGGGAGGCACTCTGTCATGCTGGCTCCTTGACTTAGAAATCAATGTCATCAGTAGGGGCTTGGTGAGGTTCCTGTGTATGTTGGAATAGGACGCTTGCCACTAAACACTTCTGAAGTGACTTGAACAGCAGTGCTATGTCTTCTCTGGTGGGCTGTCTTGTGATGACGTAATGTTTTTTTTGCTTTTTGCCGATTATTAGTGTTGGACCTGTGGCAGGTGAAGCCAGAGTGTGGCTGTGGTTGGGGAGCTGGAATCAGCGGTGTGGGGTCACATCACTGAAATGGCTTAGAAGATGGAACAACATAAAAAGAAAAAACCCAAACAAAGAGAAAAGACAAAATTGGCATTGCATGACAGGGGAGTGTGTCTGTGGAGAGGGACAAATATAACAGCAGAACACGTTGTCTAGAACTGCCTAAGACATGCTTTGGAATGGACCATGGCAAACAGTGACCATGCTGACACCAAGCTTAATGGCTTCATGGGACGTCTGCAGATGGCAGACTTTAATCCGAGATATTGGAAATGGACCTCTGAGGGGACTGTAAAAGGGAAAAGAAATGTTCGTAACACATGTATCATGTGTATGGAGATCAGTTTTAGATTTAAAGAAAATTAAAGCATTTACCATTTGTTAAATCAGTTGTGTGTTTTTGTAAGATAAGTTTTATGCTTAGGCCAAAGAAGGTTGTAGTTACAGTAATGTGGCAAAAAAAAAGAAAGTTGGTAAAATAGGGTTCTTTGTTGAAGGTTGTTATTGATTTGTGTATTTGTTTTTTTTTTAGATGGCTGACATTCGTTATAGCTGACACTGCATAATGTGCAATGTTCTCTCAGTCTCTGACATCTGGATCTTTACTGTTTGTCAAACTCATTCAGTTTGTATTTACACATGTGTGTAACAGTCTGTACTATCCTTATTGCAGATGATGTCATGTTTTGCTTGTTTAAGTAAAGGTACTGGGGATTGGTGGACAATTACTGCGCTTGGGTCTCTAGTTTTGATGGCATATATTGAAGATCAGATGGTAAATAAAAAATGTTCTGTATAATATGTTTGGCCTTGTTATAATTTTTTGTTTTTAGTACTGAGAAACAAGTTTAAGATGGCAGGGGGGAAAAATGGTTGGTTGGTTATGGTAACCCACAACAATGGTTTTTTTTTTTTTTCACCTTTGTTAATAATTTGTTCTTCCGCTACCACTCAGTTGAAATGAGAAGGAATAAAATGTGGACTTTTCACTGCTGACAAGCGTTAGAAAAAGAAAAAAAAATGTGTGCAGGCAAAGATTACTACCTAAACATTTACACGAAAGAGAGTCAGTGGGACGTACCCATGAGCAAGCACAGAGAAATGTCACGAAACGGTCAAGTGCTCGCATCTCCTGGTCAAGCATAGTGGATCCAGGCGACCATCCAATACAAGGGTGAAACAATCACTCGCAGCAAAGATGAAGCCATCATGATTTGAAAGGTGAGTAGAATGATGAGTGTGGGTACTTTTTTACTTCTGTGGCTCATGATTGGGCTGCACAGTCACAGCAGCAACTGCAGCTGGGCAAGACAATGATCATGGTGAAACTCTCTCCCCAAGACAGAAGGATGTCAGCAGGATCTTAATGAAATGTGAAAATAAGAATTGAAAAAAAACATAACATTCAGTGTCCCATCTTGCGCCGAATTGGATTAAGATAAGTGATTGCTCGTCATTTTCGTTGTCCTGAGTGTGGTGCGTCTTGCCTGAAGAAGACCTAAGAGGTAGAAACGCGTCGTGTTTTGTCTTTGATTCGTTTGTATGTTTTTTCGCGGAGCCTTATCAATACTGTTTAAAATTTGTTTGAAAAATAAAAGAGAAAAAATCAGAGGAGAACACAAAAAGTAGCAGAATCGGCGGAGCATTGGTCATGTTTCTGGTCTTCTAACTGAAGACAGTGAGGTAACGAAACCCATGTAATCTTTTTTTTTCGTAACGGTTACCGTCGCCATTTGTTTATATGCTTGAATGCGAAATAAAGTCGCACTCAACAATGGGAAGCATGGATGAATTATTATTGTTATTATGAATACTTCTAAAGCGCCTATTCCCCCGGCTAGAGACCAAGCTCTAAGCACTTTATAATCTACACTCGTTTACACAACAGACTGCCTACCTAGGTAGTGTTGACTGAAGAGCTGCCAGCTGGTGCTTCATTCAGTCATTTCCTGTGTCATCCAGTCAGTATCCTTCAATATCGTTCACTCAGTTTCCTTACTTCCTCCATTTTTTTTTCCATTTCTCATGCAGGTGCATGCTGTGTGTAACGTATCATCCATACCAACAGCCAAACTGGCCTTCATCTTCCGAAAGTTGGGGATGGGATTTTACGTGTGTGCAAGATGTTATGCGTGCGTTCACATACGGAACCTCGATTTAAGTCTTATTCGAAGGACTGCATGGAAATGGAGTCAGAACCAATGTTCACTCCGAGGGAAAAATCCCCCTGTACCGAAACAGCCCGTGGAGATTCGAAACCGCAACCCCAGGATCACCAAGATTACAAGTACACTCTACCACTGAGTCTACTCTGGAATTTGGATTGGATATAGCTGCCTTGAATTGTACATTCAATGATATTTATTTAATTTTTGTTAAGCTTTGAAACTCTTGTGTCATATCTGTTCATCTGCCCTTGACTTTTCAAAACGTCCATGAAGAGTTGTAAATCTTGTCCGTCTAAACTTTTTATTTTGTAGCACAAGGCATTGTAAATTCAGAGTTTTCATGCGTTTCATTTAATCTTTTCACCTGAGTACAGGGCTTCTGCTGGGTGAAAATCTTTTCCGGTCCCAGGGACCCCTTCATCAGATTTTTAAGGGGTCCCAGGCTAACATTAAGGGGTCCCTACACCACAGTAAAAACAACAAAATAAATGCCTCTCTCCTGCCGGGAAAATGAAAAGTGTCATCGTGACATCACATGGCTCAAAGTAGGAAAATTCGGTCAACTGAAAACGAGGCTGTGGCCTAGCGTTAAGCTTAGTCAGTCAGCCTCAGAAGACGACAAAAGTGACCGACTTATGTTGTTAGGAGGCTGCCGTACTCACTTTGTTACTGTTCTAACTTGAAAAGGGATGGGTTCAGTCCGAAGTGTAGCAGACCTACGATGTTACGGCACCCAACTTACGATGTTGAAGGCAGTCTTTTCTCACTTATGTCTGACTTCACCACAAAATTTGAAGGGTCCCTGGGAACCCCTTACAACGGACACCCAGTGCGTCCCGTAGAGTTTTAATGCGTACTGTAAGCAATTTTTTGCGTTTTCAGAAGCCCTGTGAGTACCTTGTAAAGTTGTGTACTTTTCCTCTCTGTTAAGATTCAGTGAAAAGTCCTATTAAAACTGAAGTGTTCCCATTGATTTACACAGACTCCCTACCATCTAAGACTTTTTTCATCACATTTTCCTTTTCACTTTGCTTGAGCTCCCAGTGCAGATGAACTGCCACTGAAGGTCCAGGTTGGAGGATATATTGACATTACCGTTGTGAGGTTCAGCTGCTAATGAATATAATACATGATACTAGCATTATGTGTATGATGGTGCAACGCTACCTAAAGCTTAAAGATGTAGAAAACCCTAAAACTCACTGTTAATACTGCCATATTGTACATGACAAACACTGACGAACACTTGCTATAAGATACTTTCATTTTGTGTTTTGATGTGCAATGATGCCTAAAACGTGACGCTATAACCAAGTTCAAGAAATTGCAAGTATTGAATATGTTCCTGATTCGTTTGTGTCGAAAATGATTTACAGTAAAAACAACAATCCCCTCCACCCACCCCAAGGTTTAAAAAAAAAAAGAGGAAACTTCAGGAGATTGTCTTGTTGTGTGTTGTACAGAAGTATTCTGCTGTTTTAGTGTACACAAATCGTAATAGGGTGAAGAAAGAAAAGATGTATGACTCTGATCTGTCTTTTTCTTTGCGCAGGATACCGTGCCAAGCTGGAACCCCCGTATGAACCCCCGTATGCAGTACTTCGCTGAAATGGCAAAGAAGCACAGCGACTGCAGCTCGGCCCAAAGGGGTGGAGACTTGGGGCAGTTTGGGCGTGGCAGATGCAGAAGCCGTTTGAAGAGGCCAGTTTTGCTCTGTCAGTGGTCAGCTGTCCGACATGTCGACACAGACTCTGGCGTCATATCATACTGCGTACCGCCTGAGATGGATGTTGAGGTTTACATGAGGTGTTTTTTGGCGCCCCCCCCCCCTCCCCCCCCCCCCCCCCCCCCCCCCCCCCCCCCCCCCCCTATAAAGTTGAGTAGGGAGAAGGAGTGAAAGTATGATCTGCACTCACAAAGAGACGAGGAAATTTATTTTTTAGTGTAGCATCATCAAAGTCGATTATATTATGTTTTGTGTCCTCACTGACCAGGATTTTAAGGAAACAAAAACTATGACACATAGGAGTCCCCTATATTCATCCCATCACATGCATTTCATGGTGTTAAGGTTATTTCAACCTTATGTCTGCTCTTGAGTGAAATGAAGTTGATATTAGTGCCTGTGTTGTTTAAATTTGAATTACTCTTGTTTCTGTGACAGTGTGAAATGAAATGATTTATTGAGTTCCATGGTTCACAGAAAGAGAGAGAGAGAACCTCAGAGCTCATAAATGCTGTGTGTAATTGTTACGAAAATCGTTGACTGCATCAAGTGTGACTGTAAGGTTCCCATCCCAGCTTAGCAAGTTTTTGTTTTCCAGGGGATGCAAGGAGCTCTGCTCTACACTTTGAGTGCAATTAGGGTATTTTTTTTGTTAGTTAATACGCTTTGCACAAGTCCTTTAATTATGACACTTAGAGAAAAATCAAGTTATGTTCATGGTTTTGTTTTTTCAAGTATCTAGTATAGCATTGATCAAGTTTAGGCAAGTTGCTTTCCTACACTGAAATGACTGCTAGTTAAATGAATCGGGATGATTCACCTTAAATATATCAATTATGAAAGAAACAAACATATGTTCACTCCAAGTAAATCATTACTGTTAACGTTTTGTCGTTTTGTCATTATCCACTTGAGAATGTGCATGCATTACTTGATATTAGTTGCAACATGTAGTTTTTGTGTCACTTTATTTCAAACTCATTCACACTTGGAGAAAAGCATACAGTTGGTAAATGTGGATTTTTAAAACAATATGTATACAAGTGGGTGCAAGATCATTGAATAAAAATTTGTCCTGTGTACTGAAAGATTTATTTCCTTTGGTTCATGCATTCAAGTGTTACGGCATATGTGTACAAATCCCATGTGTTCGTAATAAGTAGAAAGGTTGAAGATTTCCTTGAATAGATGCTACATTATATAGTTGAAATCGGTTTATAGATTTAGTGACAACTTCATTATGATCAAGTTCACTGGAAAATTTCAGTTCATATTTTCACTGATTTTTTTTTTTTTTTTTTTGGTCTAAGAAGTGTTCACATTTGTGCATGGTTATCAAAATAGTCTGTTCAAAGGAATGAGATAAATGTTAGAATGTGGTTGTGTGGTGGAAAAAGGGGAGATGGGTGGGTGGTGAAAAAGTTTGGGGTGGTCATAAAAAAATAGCATTGGTGGGGTTCCAATTTTATACCGACTTTTGGCCAAGAGCTAGTTGCTTTTGATATGATTGCTAGTGCATTGCTGATTGTTTGGTATTTGTATGTATAAAAAGTATAAATGTGCACGCAGACTACATGCACACACACACACACACACACACACCTAAGGAGATACAACACAGAGGTAACAAATAGTTGATTCATTGCCCCAAATCTAGACTGTTTAATTTTTGTAGTGGTTTTGCAGCTTCAAAAAAGAAAAAATGTAATCACAGTTTTCGTTAACATCTGTCCACAGCTCCATCCACCCACCTTAGCTCCTTCCTAATTCATTTTTTTATGCATTCCTTTTGCTTCGATGTATTGTGGCTTTCGTATTTGGAGTATGTGGTCTGTAAATGTCTCGTCTTCTCAAGTCATTCTTTCTCTGTGCTTGCACGACTTCCAGATCTTGCATTTAAAGGGAAAGAAAGAAAAAGGAAGGTGTCATGGTTGATTTGGGTTTGAAAAGGTGTTTTAGCCTTTATTTTTTGAAAAAAAAAAAGGTGTTATTAATGAGGAGGAAAACTTTTGGACACTTGTGTATAGATCGGTATACATTTTATATGTAAGCCTATTCTCCAGATTGTATTGTGTTGATGTTTTATTCTGAATATTCCAGATAAAGTTTTAATTTCTTAGGAATTAAGTATACTTTGCTTTGATATGAATACTCCAGATAAAGTTTTTGATTTCTTAGGAGTTAAGTATGCTGTTGCTTTGTAGAGGAAAAAAAAGGACACAAAATATTAAGGCACTGGTACACTTTAATTCTTTATTTTCATTTGTTGTTTTGTGTCATTAGTTATTGAGTATGTTGACAAAGTCTGCATGAATGGTGCTATGTTTTTCATCATCAGTGGGAAGCAAAATGTGGGCGTGTTCAGATGATTATGTTACAGATTGGTTATGCTTCTGAACAACTCCACATTTGTAACATTGCAGAGCACAGACAAGGAGAAAAAAGTTCATGAAT
The DNA here is from genome assembly GCA_018398815.1 of Conus ventricosus. Taxonomy (NCBI): domain Eukaryota; kingdom Metazoa; phylum Mollusca; class Gastropoda; order Neogastropoda; family Conidae; genus Conus; species Conus ventricosus. The sequence goes on along the minus strand of JAFLJL010001667.1, from coordinate 38,662 downwards.
AGATGAAATGAGGATTGCTTTCCCCCTTCTTTTGTTCCTGAAATGGGAGTCATGATCTTTCGCCGGTGTTACTAAATCACTGGGATCAAGAAAGCTATGCATGTTGTTCACTCTGTTGATTTTCTTTCGTTAAATTTTTTTTTTAATCCCTTATTTTGTGATCAACAGTATATGGGTCTGATTTTATCCTTTATTTTGTTATGAACATTTTTATGCGTCTGATTTCTTGGTGAATAGGAAAGAAGAATGGGCACCTGTGATTAGGAGGGGAAAGAACGTTGAAGTCAGTAGGGAAAAGAATGGCACCTGTGATTAGGAGGGGAAAGAACGTTGAAGTGGGCACCTGTGATTAGGAGGGAAAAGAACGTTGAAGTCAGTAGGGAAAAGAATGGCACCTGTGATTAGGAGGGGAAAGAACATTGAAGTCAGTAGGGAAAAGAATGGGCACCTTTTGATTAGGAGGGAAAGAACATTGAAGTGGGCACCTGTGATTAGGAGGGAAAGAACGTTGAAGTCAGTAGGGAAAAGAATGGGCACCTGTGATTAGGAGGGGAAAGAACATTGAAGTCAGTAGGGAAAAGAATGGGCACCTGTGATTAGGAGGGGAAAGAATGTTGGAAGTGGGCACCTGTGATTAGGAGGGTAAAGAACGTTGAAGTGGGCACCTGTGATTAGGAGGGAAAAGAACGTTGAAGTCAGTAGGGAAAAGAATGGGCACCTGTGATTAGAGGGAAAGAACATTGAAGTCAGTAGGGAAAGAATGGGCACCTGTGATTAGGAGGGGAAAGAACGTTGAAGTGGGCACCTGTGATTAGGAGGGGAAAGAATGTTGAAGTCAGTAGTAGGGAAAAGAATGGGCACCTGTGAATTAGGAGGGGAAAGAACGTTGAAGTCAGTAGGGAAAAGAATGGACACCTGGATTAGGAGGGGAAAGAACATTGAAGTCAGTAGGGAAAAGAATGGACACCTGTGATTAGGAGGGGAAAGAACATTGAAGTCAGTAGGGAAAAGAATGGGCACCTGTGATTAGGAGGGAAAAGAACGTTGAAGTGGCACCTGTGATTAGGAGGGAAAAGAACGTTGAAGTGGGCACCTGTGATTAGGAGGGAAAAGAACGTTGAAGTGGGCACCTGTGATTAGGAGGGAAAAGAATGTTGAAGTGGGCACCTATGATTAGGAGGGAAAAGAACGTTGAAGTCAGTAGGGAAAAGAATGGGCACCTGTGATTAGGAGGGGAAAGAACGTTGAAGTCAGTAGGAAAGAAGAATGGGCACCTGTGATTAGGAGGGAAAAGAACGTTGAAGTGGGCACCTGTGATTAGGGGAAAAGAACGTTGAAGTGGGCACCTGTGATTAGGAGGGAAAAGTAACGTTGAAGTCAGTGGGGAAAAGAATGGGCACCTGTGATTAGGAGGGGAAAGAACGTTGAAGTCAGTAGGAAAGAAGAATGGGCACCTGTGATTAGGAGGGAAAAGAACGTTGAAGTGGGCACCTGTGATTAGGAGGGAAAAGAACGTTGAAGTCAGTAGGGAAAAGAATGGGCACCTGTGATTAGGAGGGGAAAGAACATTGAAGTCATTAGGGAAAAGAATGGGCACCTGTGATTAGGAAGGGAAAGAACGTTGAAGTGGGCACCTGTGATTAGGAGGGGAAAGAACGTTGAAGTCAGTAGGGAAAAGAATGGGCACCTGTAAATTAAAGGAGGGGAAAGAACATTGAAGTCAGTAGGGAAAAGAATGGGCACCTGTGATTAGGAGGGGAAAGAACGTTGAAGTGGGCACCTGTGATTAGGAGGGAAAAGAACGTTGAAGTCAGTAGGGAAAAGAAATGGGCACCTGTGATTAGGAGGGAAAGAACATTGAAGTCAGTAGGGAAAAGAATGGGCACCTGTGATTAGGAGGGGAAAGAACATTGAAGTCAGTAGGGAAAAGAATGGGCACCTGTGATTAGGAGGGAAAAGAACGTTGAAGTCAGTAGGGAAAAAAAATGGGCACCTGTGATTAGGAGGGGAAAGAACATTGAAGTCAGTAGGGAAAAGAATGGGCACCTGTGATTAGGAGGGAAAGAACGTTGAAGTCAGTAGGGAAATCATAGCGAGCGTCTTTTCTTTCTTTCTTTTCTTTTTTTCTTTTGCATACTACAGTACTGTGAGCAAGACATGATGTTACTGCAGTTGTATTCATTAGCACAGCAGGTTCCTTTGTGAGTAATTTGGGTGCTCCAGGAGGGGAGAGTGTGTGTTGTCAAAGCACTGCTCTTCTCTCTCTCTCTCTCTCTCTGTCCGTTAAAAGTGGACTTCAGAATTTTGCATTGGACAGTTTCCTTTTCGCTGTGGGTTCGTCTGTGTGTAATAATTGTTAGCTGCATACAGGTGTACCTTCACTGGCTCCTCTGATTGACCGGCTGTCTTGGGTTGTGTAAGGAAGAGCCTGCACAGGGTGAGATTCTAATCAGAAGCTTACACAATGTGAGATTCTGACCAGGAATTTTCTGGCTGCGTCACTCACTGGCGGTGTGCTTAAGGTCAAACTTGGGCACTGCAACCGACAAACTGTGACCAGAGTCCACTGGCAAGTTGAAATCCAGGAGAGCTGAGTTGGGCCTTTAGCATGGCTATATGTAACTTCATGCGGTTCTTTGGGTTTTAATCGTTTTGAGACGGGTCAAAGGTCGTGCTTTTCCCAAGTAAGATGGTGGAAGAAGGCGGTATTCATGTCAAGAGACGGTGATGATGTGGTGAAGGGAACATTGATGGAAAAATCATGTGAATTCTCCAAGTGTGTTGGTGAGATTGACAGTTGAGATATTTTAAGGTTAACAAACTTTTCACCTTTTTTGTTAGAATTTAGTGATGTGATTTACAAAAACAAAACAAACAAAAAATAGAAATCTACACAATCAGCACTCGTGCAAAATTAGATTGCACATTTTAATAGCATTGTTTGTTTAAGTCATGTTTGAGGAATTTTGTGAAGGTTTTGATTGATTTTGTTTTGTCATGAGATAAAAGCCTATTTTGAGTGTCACCACAGAGAGTGAATTAAGTGCATTAACTACCACAGACCAAGTCACCTTTTTGCTTCGGGTTTGGAAAGCGTATTACGATGTAACGCATTATTTACTATATATGCGTTAATTGCTGTAAGTCAGAAGAAATTATATAGGTCTTGGGTCTTCAACGACGTATGAAACGATAATGCGCATGTTGATTTTGAGGTAGATTTTGAGAACCAAAGAAATTTATTGTCTGTCTTTGTAAGTGCTTGCTTCTGTGTACAGTTGGCTGACCTCCAGCAGGGTTGTAATTGTGGGAGATGTAGCTGTTCACCTGTTGCTGTGTGTACAGCTATTCATAGATTGCTTAGGGCATGTGGAGGTCTTTCAGTACAGAGTTCTCTTCAAAGTAGTTCCTCTTTTCTGTCACTCTTTACCTCTGTCCTTTTTTTTTTTAACATTGTGATGTACTGTTTTTGTCTTCCATCCACCTTTCTAATAACTGAAACATTTTCCTGTGGTCACATTTCATAATATGCAGTTGTGGGGTGTGTTTTTTGTGTTAAGGCAAGTGTGCATGTTGCTCAAAGTGAACACCAGACAGAAGTCGATGATAAAGAGTGCTGTTGTCATTTTGGGAGAGAAGATAGCAGCATGAGCCCTGGATATGTCAGCATTACTTCCCTTGGTTTTCCCAGTTTTTGGGTGTGTGTGTGTTTTTTTAACAGTCCTGACCCTTCATTCCTAGATTCTGGGGGCAGGTGTGGGGGTGGGGAACAAAACTAGTATCTGTACTAATAGAACATAGCCAGGTAACTCGTAAACTTTCTCACGGGAGGAGCAAATCGGGGCTAGTTTTGTCAAAACATGCACAGTAATGCAGCTAGCAAACGACCCTCCTGAAGAGCTGCTAGCAGGTGGGAAGGGGTGGGACCTCACCAGCTTGGTTCCCTGTTGCATTCAGGTATACCTGTCAATCCTCCCTGAAAAAGCAAGGTATCATACTCGAGAGGATTAACACATAGTATCAAGAATTGATGTTAGTGAACATGCTTTTTTTTAATGTATGGATCAGCGAGTGGTACCGTCGTATTTTGTCAAAAGCCTTGCACGCCAGCACTATTCAAACTCGGTCATAAAGCAGTCTGCTACGTGGCTGTGCTGTATGATGAATGTTTGGGGTTTGGTTTTCTTCAGAACCATGAATTTGACCTGCAGTTAGAAGTGCAATCTGGCCCCTTTTTTGTTTTTGTTTCTTCAGAATCATAAATGTGGCCCGTAGAAGTACAGTCTTTTTCTCTTTTTTTTTCTTCTTAAAGTTTCATCAAATTATGAATGTGAACCTTGAAATGAATTTTTGCATGTGACAAAATTTCAACGCCTGTGTACAAAGTTACAGGCATCCTGCCTGGTGCAGTCCTAAGTTCTTTTGATTGTTCAAATATTCTCGACTGGGATGCCTCCGATTCATTTTGCTTGTTATGAATGTGAGCACTTTTACAATAATAAATACACAAGTTGACTTTGTTGTGCGTGAACGTGTTGTCTGTATTTGGATGTAGGTCCATGAAGGTGACCAGTTCATGATAGCCATGCTACTCATATGACATTCACATCTGCAAACCAACGTACTGAGAATGATAACCCCCCCCCCAGGTGTTGCTCATCTGCTTGCATCACCTTAAACACTTCTTGACACT
>JAFLJL010001667.1:0-32969 GCA_018398815.1 Conus ventricosus | reverse complement strand
CTTTTTTTTTTTTTTCATTTTTTTAGATTTTAAACCCTAAAAAAAAAAAGGGGGGCTTTTTGGGGATTTTTTGTTGTTTTTTGTTTTAATTTTTTTTTTTTTTCCTTTGGACAAAGGTCGGAAAAATTTTTGGGGGTTTTTTTTTTCCGAAAGGTTGAATGTTTCTTGCGCAGTTAGAGAACGGGGGTGATGTACATAGAGAGAGAGAGAGGAGAGAGGAGAGGAGAAGAGAGGGGTGTGTGTGTGGTTGTGTGTGTTGTGTGTGTGTGTTTTTATAATCAAAAAATGGGGTATTCTTGTTTTTTTGAAATAAAAAATTTTTTTTGTGAAATTTTTTATTAAAGTTTAATTACCTGTCTCATTGTGTGTGTGTTGGTGTTGTGTGTGGTGGTGTGGTGTGTTGTGAAGAATTACCCAATGACGTAAACTGAATTACGGGAAAAAGTGGTAAGCTTTAGATGGAAATTTTTTTAGTAGTAACTGATTCCAGGTGTGATTAAACGCTGTGCCCAAAAGAAACTTGAGTCACCCAAACCTCTGTGTTGTTCACCATCATACACATTTTAACGTGGGGGACTGACAAAAATTTTGAATTTTGAGACGAAGTCGACGTGCCAAAGAGACTCACTTTCCCACAGTTGGACCCCTGAAGTAACTGTGCAGTCTTTGAGAAGGCGTGGTGTGTGTGTGTGTGTGTGTGTGTGTGGTGGTGTGTGTGTGTGTGTGTGTTGCGTGTGTCTGTGTTCTGTGTGTGCATGTGTGGGGTGGGGTGTGTGGGGGTGTGTGTGTGTGTGTGACGCGTGCGCGCGCGCGGCGCGCGCGCGCCAGTGTGTGTGTGTTGTGTGTGTGTGTGTGGTGTGGTGTGTGTGTGTGTTGCGTGCGCGCGCGCGCGCGGCGTGTGTCGTTCTGAAACATCGATTGCTCTGATTTTGTTTTAGAGAATAAACTTGTAGAGTCACATGTGTGAAAGGTTCCCCTGTGTGCTATCATATCGATGTTTTCCCATTGTCTTTTTATCTTCCTCTCGTTTAAAAAGTGGGGTGTCGCTTCGTGTACGGGCTTCAAGTTTTTTTGAAGTCGATGATATAAATTTAATTTGTGTGTTCATTGTTGATTTTGCTTTAATTAAGGTTGTGTTGTGTGGGGGGGGTGGTGTGTGTGTGTGTGTGTGTGTGTGTTTGTCTTTGATCAATTTTTTGAACGTGTGTTTCGAAGGAAGTTGTCAGATTTTAGATATAAACACAGTTTTTTTCTTTTGCTTTGTGTTCATTCCAAATAACTGTGTGTGCTCTAATAACGGTTGTGTGTCATCAGAAAAGTGCGGAGAACATAATCGTTTCCTGGTCCATCATTCTGCTTGCACAAAAACAGAACTCTTTTTTTTTTTTTTTCTTTTCCCTTTTTTTTTTTTTTTTTTCCCGCGTTGTGAACAGGAAGGCGTGCGTACAATTTCGAGGAGCTGCGTTTTGAAAAGCTTGTGCCGGGTGACAGGCTAAGATTAACCTTTGGGGAAAATGAAGCAGTGGGCTTTTTTGAAACTGTTAACATTTAAAGGAAAAAAAGGCTGTGCTGAAATCAGGTTTGGCAGAAGATCTCTATTATCACTGCACGGGCAAATGAATTGTCAGGAAAACTTCAGTCGTTCGTTTAAAGTGGGGAAAAGAACGACAGTGAATAATGCTTTCTTTTTTTTTTTTTTTTTTAAATGTTTGGGAAGTGTGAAAGCTCTAAAAGTGTAACACAGGACGATTAAAAACTTTGAAGTGTAAGACAATAAAAGGACGAAAACTTGTGACCATGCTGCGCTTCAGTTTTGTGGGGCTCCCTGATGTAAATGCTGTCCGAAATAGGTTTGATCCCTGTATGAAACCCATTCCCTCGGGGGGGCACCACGAATCAAGTCGATTATCTCTTAAGTTACGTTGTTACAAGTAGAGAATCGTGCATATGGCGGAAGGCCCTCTTTTTACACATCCGGAAAAAATTGTTTTCCAAAATGGGGTTTTTTTTTTTTTTTTCTACTGTTGAATTGGACAGAGGTGTGTAAAACCCTTTGTTTTTTTTATTGCCCCATATTTTCTGCTCGTCTGATCACGTCCTTTCATCTTGATTATCGGTGCGTCTGCTCATGTATGCTTGTTTCTAGTGTGGCAAAGTGAACATCGTGTTTTCATATTTCCTTGTGTTGTGTGCTTCAGTTCGACTTCGAACTTTTTACTTTTCTTTCTTTCATTCTTTCTTTTCCGCTTTAGGTACTGAACCTTTAGTGTCCATGATGATAAGTGCAAGTCCAAAGTTATTGCCTGGTATGAAATGAAACTCCAATCCAATGAACCCGGAGTATTATAGAAAATTCAGAGGGCGCGTGTGTGTTTGTATAATGGAACTATCTGTGTCTGTAGCGCTTGAGGAACATGCGGATTTATGTGCTATGTGTGCATGAGAAGACATGTAGCTTTGCGAGGCTGAATAATGTGGAGATCTGACCGTGGAATGCACGGAGTAAGGGGCATGGACGAAGGGTTCAACTTCGATCGACTAGAGCTGTATACTGTTACTTGCTTTGATGGTGAGATTAACGTCCTATTGGCCTGAGGCCCTTAAGGACAAAATATACTGTTACTACTTAGTGACGTTATTTATACGGTGTTCTGTGGCATCATTAAGCAATTAAGCCTATAGATCAAGGTCATTAAGGGGGTCATGTAGTACTGACTGTCTATGGAGGGGGTTATGTACCAATAATAATGATGATGATACAGATAGATGGATGGATGGAAGTCCACAAATGAAAATCGGATTTTTTCTTGATTTTGGGTTTGAAAAAGAAAATGACACGTAGCAACAAGGAGTGTGGCTAGAGGCATGGTTTGTATGTTCCACACCATACGCAGGACGAGGTTAGGGTGGGGGAGGGGAGGGGGGGGGGGGGGGAGGGTTGGAGACTGAATCGAACAAAACAAATATAAATATTATGTCAAAAGGTAGACCTTTTTTGAAGTACCGGAAGTTACTGGAATAACCAAGTACGCGGAACATTTACACGATGTAGTATCACGCTTTCACGTTTGGTGTGCATCCATTGATTTGACCATTCGGATGTGTACTAGTCAGGCTTCTTTGTAAGCGATCGTACATGTCGAAGGTTAATGGTGTACATGCCGATACTGTTTTATTCCCGTCTTCTTTGTCGTTTTCTTGCTTTTCTTTCCTTCTTCACGAAACCTTAGTCAAACATACCCAGTGATGTGGGCACGTTAATTAAAACAACAGAGGGTGTGTATATCATCTCTCTGTCTGTCTGTCTGCCCTGTCTGTCTGTCTGTCTGTCTGTCTGTCTGTCGTCTCTCTCTCTCTCTCTCTCTCTCTCTCTCTCTCTCTCTCTCTCATCTCTCTCTCACTCTGTGTGTGTGTGTGTGTGTGTGTGTGTGTGTGTGTGTGTGTGTGTGTGTGTGTGGTGTGTCTTTCAGTGGTCCTTGGGAGTTCGCGCTGTGGATTCTGTGTTCTTTTCAAATATATAATCGTTGAAATAGATCTACAATTACCGTTTTCTCCACATTAAAGGGCACACCCCTTCAATTGAGCCTATGATGCTACACTAGCTACTGTTTTGGCGTACAGGAAAGCACCACACACACACACACACACACACCACACACACACACACACACACGCATGCACTTGCACACACACACACGCGCGCACACGCACGCATGCATGTGCACACACACATACACACGCACGCACACACATACACACACGCACGCACACACGCACACACGCACACACGCACACACACACACACACACACACACACACACACACACACACACACAAGCATACATGGATACACGTCAACAGACATTCGCGCACTCACGCACGCAAACAGCATACACGCGCACACATCATGACCCTATCTCCCAATACAGGCAAAATTATATACGCCCATGCAAGCAAATCTTTTGAAATCTCTCTCTCTCTCTCTCGTCTCTCTCTCTCTCTCTCTCTCTCTCTCTCTCTCTCTCTCTCTCTCTCTCATTAGGCGTTGTTCTCATGTTTGTAGCAATGTTTACTGTTGTTGTTGTTGCGCGCTGCTGCTGTTCGTGATTTAATTTTTAATCTAAAGAGACTGCTGAAAAATGTTTTGTCTTCTGACTAGTGATATTCTCTGGGCTGTGTGTGTGTGTGTGTGTGTGTGTGTGTGTGTGGTGTGTGTGTGTGTGTGTGTTCAGCTGATCTGCATGAAATTTGGACATGTAATAATCGGTGTCTGCACTTAACCTCAGAATGGGTCTGAACGGCGAAGCTTGAGCGAAATTCGAAACCTCAAAACGAACGAAACATTCATTTAGATTTTTTTTTAACATACGATAAAGAGCTTTCTATGTCCGCTGGCATACACAATTATTTCTCGCCCCTTTTTTAGAACTGCTTGAGCTATGTCTTGCTGTAAATCGTTTAAAAATTTCAAAATACATTAGCCATCATGATAATTGTCCCTTTGAATATGACTTGTTTCCAGACCACGGAAACTTCATTTTGCAAGACAAGGGAACTGAACAGCCGGGGGGTTTGGTTTGTTTGTTTTTAGACGTCGTGGTTGTGTCGCTCAACCTTGTTGACTGCTTTTCAGTTTGAACTGATTGAAGGTCAAAGTCCCATGACGTAACGGCTTTAAGGGCAATAACCTGTGATAGGTTCACCGTGTGTAAAGAACGGAAAACATAGAAAGAGGAGTCCATCCACTCCTTCAGCCGCTTTAAACCTTCCCTGGCGTGAGTCAGGTACCGGTTCACCGCTGGAGGCCAGAGAGGGTTTTCAAGACGTAAGAATGGCATTCACTGGTGCTTCCGAACTCAGTAAATGCTTCCTAACTCGTGACTGTCAGGTTTGCAGGCGCCGCTAAACTGAACCCATTCAAACTGCTTCTTCTTTCCTCTTTTTCCGTGAGGAGTCATTGGGATACGACACTGAAGAACAGTTCACCATGTTCCTCCAGGCCTGTCGATTTATGTGCCCAGGCGAATGTCTGTCCTGTCCCCTCTGCAATGTTGTCAGTTCGTCGCTTCTTCTGTCTTTCCCTCCATCTTCCTCCTACAACAGTTCCACGGAGGGTTGCTTTAGCAAGGCCACTGGATTCGTTGCACGTCATGTCAACGCAGTTTTGTTTCCTTGACTGATGTCTGTAGATGGTATGGTCGGTGTGCTGCTTGATGGTTTGCCGCACAGTGTCTTTGTTGACGTCTCATTTCATATGGCTTGGATTCGTCTTCCTGGATCCGCTGTGAGAATACATGTCTTGCATGCATACCTGAAGATGGAATAACCAGTGCATGCAGAAGAGTGACGTTGTGTTTTGTGGAGATGTTCCAGTCCTTCCATGAAGGTTTTAATCTGGACAGTGCTGTGGTTAAATAAGAACATAGGTTTCTGGATTCGACATTAGAAAAGTAGTTAGACTCAGAATCTTACTTGGAGAATATTTCGACAGGTAGGTTGTCAAGACTGTGCCCATACCTACTTTGGCGAGACAGCAAGACCACTCACCACCCGTCTACAGGAACACCAAACCGATCTACTTCTGCCATACACGAACACCTACAAGCCACAGGCCACAGTTTCAGCCCCCAAGAAACCAGATCTTATCTACAGAGCCCTTCCTCACAAAAAAGAAAAGTTAAAGAATCCATTGAAATCAAGACCAGACGCCCCAGCCTGAACAGAGATCAAGGCTTTGAACTTCCCCCCATCTACAATCAGATCCTGAAAACCGTTCACTCACACAACAGTCGCCCCACCAGGCCTCGCTGCCACAACAGCACAGTGGGCTGATGAAGACAGGGCGACCCTGTCGAAATGTTCTCCAAGTAAGTTTTTGATTCTGAGCCTAACTACTTTTCTAATCAGTGCTGTGGTTGTCTTTGCTACTTTTCCGACCTGGATCCCTCTCTGCTAATGATGGATCTCAGGCAAGTGAAACTGTAGGATGGTTTCTGACTCCTGACTATGGACAGTTATATCGATACTGCTGGTGACGTGTGTCTAGACATCAACTTGGTCATCTCGGCGCGGATTCCCAGCAGTATCTTGTTTACGTTTCATCCAGTCAACTCAGCAAGTTCTTGTTCGTTACCTACCAGGCCATCCATGTCATCTGCAAATCGAAGGTTGTGATGGTCCTTCCTTCAATGCCGACTGTTTGAAATGATCTTCAGTGCATCAGATATCATACGTTCTAGGAAAATGTTGCAACGTGAGGAGATAAAGGTAGCCTGATGAACTCCAACTGAAGTGTGGTAGAATTCTCCAACACCACTCGGTATGAACACCAGTACTGCTCGCTTTGAAATACAGACGCTGGAGGGTGATGCTATGTTTCTGCCGTATGTAAGTTTCTTCGTTGTGGCCCTGACTCTGTCGAAACCCTCCTTTTTAGTCTTTTCAAATTTAAAGAATAGTCAAAAGACGCAGACATTGTGATGAATCCTGGCCGGTTAATGGCAAAGGTCGCCTCGAGGAAAGAGAGAGTTGGGGAGTCGCCGAAGGACGTTCGCTCCGTCTTTCAGCATATCAGTATTAGTTTTCTTTTTGGGTTTTGTTTTCAACCCTGTTTGGCCTCCCCCTCTGCGGTTAATTAGGCTAAAAGTATTTATATTTTACCATTACCTTAGTGCCATCACTACAAGGGTAAATTTGTGTGTGCTTGCCCCTTTTAAGCAAATGGTGGCTTTGACGACCATTTTCCTACTGAAGAAAAATTCTGCACGCTTGCTAATCCCGGGTGCAACAAAACACGCAAAGCAGCTCTCTTGAAATCATTGAATGGGTGCAGTTTCGGATAAAGCAGGAAAGAAAAATAATTACGTCACTAGCATGGCGCGGTTCAGACTGGGTGTATGTATGGTTTTCCTGGGAAGATAATGAAATGTAGATCCACACGTACTCTGTCAATACCTTATGTATGTCGTTATGGTTTAGGACTATGTCTTGGGTAGCTTGTCATCCTAAATAGAGGCTTTCTGACCTTGAAAAATTCTCGTTATACAGAAAGAGCCTCTAGTGATTGGCATACATTTAAGATCCCAAGGAAAAAGGGAAACGAAGTCTTATAACGCTTAGACCTAACTGTCTGCGTGCCTGAGCGTAGTATTTCAAACAACGCAAAGCTAGACCCAGTTTTCTACATGACTGATGTGAATTCTTGTGTATTTCACAGCTGATAAAAAAATGGAAAAAGGAATTTTAAAAAAAGAAAGTAAGCTCACATAACCATGTCTTTACAGGCCCATTTCACCCGTGTTAGACCTATATTTTCCAATGTTACAAGAAATGAAACACACACACACACACACATATATTATTAATATATATATATTAATATATAATATATATATATTAGTTTTTACATCGGCACTAACAATTATTGTTATGAAAAACCTCTTCAGGTTGTTTCAAGTCGGAGGAAATCGAGAAGTGGGTCGGTTGTCTCCTTTTTCCCCGACTGGACATCCCCACGGCTTACTTCCCTTTGAAACATACTTGCTTCGAGTTGATTCCCATGCCCGACGTCCCCAGCGAATATCGTGGTACCCCAACGACGGTGACTTTGTGTTAAGGACAAAAATGACGAATAACTATTCAAAGGATTTGTTGTTCATCAATTAATAAATTTTCAGGACGTTCTATTTCTTAATTCACTGCCTAGCCCATTTTGATAATTGTTTGTTTTTGTCGTTGTTTTTTTTATTTTGTTGTTCTTGTTACTGATCCACTCATAACCAAAATGTTTGTTTCTATCTTCGCCAGCGTTTTATTGTTTACATTCAGTAATCACCCTAACGGTTGTATTTGCTGAATTCGCTGCTTTTTTTTATTGCTGAAAGTTAATCAAGGCTACTTTGCGTTGTCAAGGAGCGTGAAACCTCTCACAAAGGCATTAGACGTTTGGAGACAAAGGGACATTGTACGTGGTATACAAATAAGTAATTGACCAATTAACCAGGGTACGTTACCACCGCACACGGCCGAAGTGGTCAGATGACAAACAACCCCTAGGAGAGTGTTCGGACCTGCCCAGTGGCAAAAGGGGGAAGGGTTGTAACCACTACGACCTCGGGGCCCCAAGTGAGTGTAAATGCTCGGTCACTGAGGTTCTTGTGTAAACAGTCAGTGAAGGCAGGGGGCCTTGGATTTGTTCAGATGGTTTTTGCCGTGGGTCACTGTGTTGGTTCTTTGTCGGCTGGCTGAATGCGTGTGGAGGTTGTAGAAACCCCTCCTTAAGATAATTACTGTGTTAACTGCCCCACCGAAGTCGGGGGGATTTTTCGTTGTCCATCGGGGGCTAAGAGTGTGTTTGCTAATCAATTAGGTAGGGGTGTGTGTAAATGCTGATGGTGTGGAATGTCACGAGTGGAGAATTCAGGGTACTTTTTGAACTAGGGGCTTGAGAAGCAGCGTGGACAAAGGCATGGCCTGAAGGGGAATCCTTTTTTTCCCCTCCTATATAAACTGAGGGAGAACAACGTGTGGAGAACAACACCAGGAGAGAGAGAGAGAAGGCAGAGGAGAGAGAGGGGAGAGGAGTGAGCAGGACAGAGAAAGGGTCGAGAGAAACGTGGTCTGGGAGATAGAAGAGACAGCAAGGTCTTAGAGTTAAAGACAAGCTGGAAGAGAAGGAAACTAATTTTGGAAGCCCAGAGGTGGGTGAAGGACAGACAAATGAATTTGAACCCAGAGGTGGGTGAAGAAGACGAAAGAAGAAGAGTTCGACGTCGAGACCCCAGAGACGACCACGAAGACCCAGTCCTGAACCCTGGAGCCAGTAAAACCAAAGGGGCATCACCATCAAGCAGTGCGGAAGAAGACGTGAGAGACTTTTTCAGAACTGTGGTGTGGTGTGAAAAGCGTGGTTGTGTGTGTGAAAAACCTGGCCAGGTAAGAAGTCATTTATTATAACCCGGGATTAGGATGTATTGATCTTTTTTGTTTTGATTTTTTCTTGTGTGTGATTTGATTGTACATGATTAATTTAATGTAGCATAAAAATTGAAATTTCTTGTTCTCAGTTGTGTTAGGAGAAAAACGAATGCGTGACACCCCATTCCCAGAGAGAGGTGAATGTTTGGTGTGCGCATGAGGGGTGCATATGCGTGTATGAGTGCAAGATAACCTTGGTGTGTAAGCCTGACTTAATAATACATCAATTTTGTGCACTTAAGCAATACCATCACGATTTCCCCGTCCTGGACAAGTGGCGAGCCTGCCAGGATTGCATGGCCCAAATTAGTTTCAGGGGGGGAAAACAAAGTGAGTACTAGATTTAGTACTGGGGCGAAGCGTCCACTAAAGGCAATTTTAATTAGCTCTTCTAATTATTTCCTTTAGTTCTTTGAGTGTTGAGTATTGATTTGTGTGTAGGGTGGTTGTATTAAATCAAAGGTCGTTCAGAGAAACGAAGAACGAGGTTCTAGTCTTAACCCCTTCACAGAAGCTGTGGTTTAAGATAAAGGCTCCTTTGTGTTAGGAACACTACCATTGGCTGGTGTACTCGTAACGTTTAGTAGATTAAACTGTGTACCAACTTTTACGGGTTTATAAGCGTAACTGTTTTAGTGGTGCTAAACATTAAGAAAAGAAAAGGCTGAAGAAAGTTTTACTCCCTTTGAGAAATGATTAGTTTAGGGGAGAAACTAGGCTTTTACAGGAGATGAACTGCGTAGATTATTGAAACTCAGCGAAGACTGAGAGAGATGAAAGGGCTGAAGAAGGAAATTTGAAAAGGAACGTCAGAGGCAGAGAGTGCAGCTGCCAGAGCAAGGGCAGATGCAGAGAGTGCAGCTGCCAGAGCAAGAGCAGATGCAGAGAGTGCAGCCAAGCAAGAGCAATGCAGAGACTGCAGCTGCCAGGGCGAGAGCAGAAGCGGAATCGGAGATTTAGCCAAACAAATCGAGTTGGAAAAGAAAAAAAATCCGAAAATCGCAGTGAAATAGACCCCAGTTCTGAGTCAGTAGGCCGCAGACAAAGTTGCGCACCTAGACTTAAACTCCCACTGTTCAGAGAAGAAACTGATTCAATCGACGCCTATATCAGTGGGTTTGAATCGGTTCCCGAGCACGAGGGCTGGCCCGAAGATAACTGGGCAATAACCTGTCTGCCTTGTTGACAGGTGTGCGTTACACACAGTACCACCCTACCCAAAGGTGATCAGAGAGATTTTGAAAAGGTGAAACAGGCGGTGCTAAAGGCATATGATTTGACCGAAGAAGGTTTTAGGCGTAAGTTTCGCGAGGCGAAAAACAAACCAGGGTGAGACATTACACACAGTTCGGAGTTGACTGGACCACTATTTCAACAAATGGGTAGAACTTAGTGGAGAAAGACAGTGATTTTGAAGGCCTCAAGACATGGGGGATAAAGGAACAGATACTTGATGGTTGTGGGAGGGCCCCTCACAATCCACTTTAAAGGGAAAAAAGGTGAAAACCACAATAGCTGAGGTACTTGAGACAGCTGAGACATACTGGGAAGCGAGGCGTGATTTCCCCTGAACAAGGGGAAAAGCCTGGAAGCATATTCAGAGGATGCAGGCCAGCACATGACTCACGCAATGAGGGCAGCAGTACACACCCGTAGGCCCCCAGCGTCCAAAGTGAGCAAACAAGGGTGAAAACCAATAGCCACGTGGCTAGGAATGAGCGTACCTGTTTTCTGTGTAAAAAGACAGGGCACTTGGCTAGAGACTGCATATTTAAGTCACAGAAGGCAGCAGCAATGAGGGGGCAGGCCAAGGGAGAGGGCAGGTAGAAAGGATGGAAAAGATGGGCAGTGTTATTTTGTCTGGATTGTGCTGTGGTTCACAGATTCAGGCGATAACATGGATGTGCACAAAGGCAGAGTAGGGGATAATGTGGTTAATGTCATTAGAGACTCTGGGTGCACTGGTGTTATGGTGAAGGAGTCCCTGGTTGAGAAGGGACAATTCAACAGGTAAAAACAGAGGTGTAGACAAATAGATGGAACAATAGCAGAATTCAAACGGCACTGGTGTTGATTGATACACCTTCTATAGTGAGTTTGTAACAGGCGTTGGCTGTTCCAAAGCCGCCGTATGATCTGGTGATCGGCAAATTCCCCGGAGCACGTGGGTATGGAAACCCAGACGCTGACTCTGTGTCGAATCAGAAAAGGAATCACGTGAGGAAAAGGCCCCAGGCAGGCAAACACTCCAGAAAGCACTGGAGCGTGTCCGGTGAGACTAACCCACTCACTTACGAGCGAACAAAAGGGCGTTTTCTCGCTTAGAAAATTGTTTAGGCTCGCTCACCAGGACAAAAGGAAAGGTTGTGAAAGAGGGTACAATCGGGTTTGAGTTAGACAACGGCATATTGTACCGAACATTTACTCATTCGCGCTCGGGAAACCGAAAAAAGCAGATCGTTGTACCTACGAAACGCAGAAAGGCGGTGATGTCCGACAATCTGTGACGTCAGCCTCGGGCCATCGCGGTAGAAAGGCCACACAAAAGGTTGTGACGCAAGAGTACTACTGGCCAGGTATCCTTGGTGATGTCAGGCGTTTCTGTTCACATTGGGAACCATGTCGCGCGGTACGACAACGTGGTTAGAGATGGGAAAAAAGAGTGACGGGACCGTAGGCCAAAATAAAATGGTCGGGCGAAAAGTCGAGTAGGGGTGTGCGTGTGTCTTTTGCAGTGTCGTGTATGCGTGGCGTGGCTGATGGCGGGCCACGTGTATGAAGAGAAGGGGAGAAAATTCCGTAGAAACATAATGGTTTTACGGCCACACGACTTAGAGTGGTGGAGATTTCAGATTTATGTTGATATTTGCTTTGATAGTGTGTAAGTATTTATTTTTCTCTAAATTTTTTTTACAAGACAATCTTGCGTGCGTTCTCTGGTGTAAGTAGGCTTATGAGAGGCCGATATTAGCACTGGTTTTAAATGGGGAAAATTTTGGTTTATCTCCTTGAATGTTAAGTTTTAGCCAATGCAGGGCATTGTCTTCGAGTGGGGGGAATTTGGTCAAGGAGCGTGAAACCTCTCACAAAAGGCATTAGACGCTGGAGACAAAGGGACATTGTACGTGGTATACAAATAAGTAATTGACCAATTAACCAGGGTTACGTTACCCACCGCACACGGCCCAATTGTCAGATGACAAACAAAAACCTAGGAGAGAGTTCGGACCTGCCGGCGAAAGGGGAAAGGTTGTAACCACTACCCCGACCGGGGCCCCAAGTGAGTGCTAAATGCTCGGTCACTGAGGTTCTTGTTAAAAACAGTCAGTGAAGGCAGGGGGCCTTGGATTTGTTCAGATGGTATTGCCCTGGGTCACGTGTTGGTTCTATTGTCAGGGTGGCTGAATGCGTGTGGAGGTTTTAGTAACCCCTTAAGATAATTACTTGTAAGACACGAGTCGGCGGGAATTTTTCGATGTCCATTCTGGGCTGAGTGTGTTTGCTAAACAATTAGGTAGGGGTGGTGGAAATGCTGTTAGGTGTGAGAATGCCAGATGGAGATTAGGTACTTGTGAAGGGGCTTGAGAAACACGTGGACAAAGCTGGCCCGAGGGGAATCTTTGTTTCCCCCCTATATAACTGAGGACAAAGTGTGGGAAAAACACAGGATAGAGAGGGGGAGGCAAAGGAGAGAGGGAAAGGGGGAGGGACAGGAAAGGTGAGAGAACGTGGTCTGGGAGATAGAAGAGACAGCAAAGGGCTTGAGTTAAAGCAAGCTGGAGAGAAGGAACATAAATTTTAAAGGTTGAGAAACCTGGTTGACCCATGGGTGAAGAAACAAAGAAGAGGGGAGTCAACCCGAGACGTCCCGAAGACCCATCCTGAAACTGGGGCCAGTAAACCAAGGCAACATCAAGCAGGCGGAAAAAGACGTGAAAAGACTTTTCAGAACTGTGGTGTGGTGTGAAAGCGTGGTTGTGTGTGAAAACCTGGCCAGGTAAGAGTCATTTTAATTATAACCCGGGGTTAGGAGTATTTATCTTTATGTTTTGATATTCTTGGGGTGTGATTGGGTTGAACTGATAATTTATAAGTAGATAGAAATTGATTCTTTTTTCAGTGGTAGGAGAGAAAAGAATGCGTGACATCCATCCCAGAGAGAGGTGAAAGTTGGTGGCCATGAGGTCATATGGGTGTATGAGTGCAAAGATAACCTTGGTGTGTTTAAACCTGACTATTACATCAACTTAGTGCACTTAAGCAAACCATCACGATTTCCCGTCCTGGACATGGTTTATTTTCAATTTTCTCCAGTGTTCGAAATACAAATCCCACGGAGGCGAGTCGCTTGCTGAAATTGTTGATCATATGTAGTTATGTAACTTTACGTCTCCGTTCTATGTAATGCATGAAAAACAAAAACAGTATGTTGATGTTTCGAGAACGACTGACAGTCTGTGTCTGTCAGATGTATATAAGTCTGAATGAGTTCTTCTATTTCTAAGATTTCCATAGATGATTTGGGTTTGTTTTTCAATCGACACTGTTATGGATGTTCTATTGTGTCTGAAAAATTTGTTCCTTATCAGTGTTTTGATGACCGAATGCCAATTTATTTTATTGACTTTTTTTTTCAATACGGATTTCATTTGCGAAAATTATTGATTACATTATGACAGTCAGAAACAATTTTTTTCTGTTGTATTGTCGTTGATCTTTACAACCCGTGGGCATCGATTTCACGTTTTCGGTTCTTATCGGAAGGTTGATACTGTCTGTGGCGCTAGGTAACAAACAAACAAACAAGTAAACGGAGCTGGTTTTCAAACGAATGAAAAACAAACTATGACAATTTTGAAGCAACGCATTTCAACCAGGGCCTTCACAAAGGCAAACAGTGACACAATTTCCTGTCGCTGTCTTGCAAAAATGATGCGATAAAATAGTTGGCGTGGAGTGCATGTTCATGTTATACTGAATGTGGAACTGTTATTCCACGAGAATGAATGAAATTCGTTTGCTCGATAAACCCCTCCCACCTTCACCCATCCTTCCCGTACTCAACAAGTATCGAATAAGATTTCCTTTTTTTCCCTCAAAATTACTTGAATGATTATGCGAATGGTGCCACATGGATGCATCATCTTCTGAGAATTTGCATCTGTTTGTGCGTGTGTTTTTATGTTTCAAGCACTGCGACCTCAAGAAGTACCGAATTCTTAGTTACAATACACCAATCTGACTGTCATTATAATGGTAGTTATGTTTGTGCATTTGGAGCAAGCTTATTACAACAACTGCTTCATGTACTGATGGCATTCTGGGTGGTTGTGGAAACATGTTTTTGTGTTTTTAAAAAATCTTTGATCATTCAAATTTCTGTTCCCCCTTCCCCCTGTATCAAAACTTGTACACACACACACACACACACACACACACACACACACACACACACACTCACACACACCACACACACACACACACACACACACACACCACACACACACACACGCCAACCTCATTAATTTCACCCTCCAAAATTCGTCCACGGGTAAACTCGCAGTATTATTCAAACGCCAACTTTAGGAATCACCACGCGACGTGGATACTTTGCATTTGTTTCTCTTTTTTTCCTTTCGTCTAACTTTAGTTGTCTCTGTGTGCTGTGTCTCTTGATATTCCACGTCAGTATGTTTGCTGCATTCCAAAGCGCACGAAAAAGTAACTGCTGTCAAAATACATGAAAAACATGACGCTGCAGGATCCACATGCTGACAACCATGGATCAGGAGGTTGAGGATATGCATCGTCGCCTTTCGCTAGTGGAGTCCCACCTGCGCAAACTGAAGGCCTTCACCACTTCCTGTTGATCTCACTGGCTCTCTGTCTGCTCGTGTTCACGGATCAGCCGTCTGTTCGACAAAACGTCGCCGCCGATCGTGTGAGACTGTCAAGCACCCACGCTGCAGTTCGCATGCATGTAAATGCTACACGCAGGATGCAGGCCGACCTCGATGGACACAAGAAACTGGAATCATGGTCATCGGGACGGCAGCCCAGACAAAAAGTGCGATTCTCTAGTGGTGCGTGATGACTGCAGTGCCTGCAAGTGGTTAGTGAGTAGTGCACGGAAACAGGACTCCGGCTAAAGGTGAATGGTGGGGGAGAGAGAGGCGAGATACTTGTCCTGTCCCCGTTTGATCTGTGGAAAAACTAACCTTGCAGGTGGAAGGCTAACCGGATCAATGGGGGTGGTTTTAAAATGAACATCGGTTTCAATGATAGCTTTTTATCAGTACTGTCAGTGGTTGACGACTGGGTAGGAACACTGAAGTCTGTCACTGTAGTTCACTCTGCAGTGAAACAAGTCCAGTATTTATTTTGTCTTTTCGAGGATTTCTTTAGTCTATTATCCAAAACTTGGACGTCCTTCCTCAACTGTACCCTGTAGAACAGTCTAGGCAATCTTATGGCGTTTTGGTGATTGCAAGTTTTCATCTTTTTTTTCCCCTTCACTATTAGGACCATGAATTCCTACGGACAAAATTGCAAACTGCCCTATTTCCATGTCACTATACGTTAGAATGTGGGTAAAAGAGGTGGGAGAATCCACTGAGAACAAAGCAGAAAGCATTTGGTGTTCATTTCGTGGACAGAAACAGAGAATATGGGACTGTGACAATTTCTAAGTACCTTCCACGGTGCAAGTCGATTTCAGCCAGTTGTTACCAATTTTTCTACAGACAAAGCAGAGTTGAATTAATCCTTGAAAGTCACAAAGTATCAGTGGCATGCAGCACTCTCGATGAGAAAACACACACACCACACACACACACACACACACACACCCGCAGGCACGCACGCTCACAAACACACCACACACGCGCACACACACACACACACACACACACACACTTCAGATTTTCAAACTATTGCGAGTTCAAGTATGCTTAATTAAGCCAGCCTACATTCCAACAACTTTTTTTTTCACGTCTGCAGTCGTCAGTATTTCTTGGCAGTTCCTATTTTCTGAGCCTCTGAAACATTTTCAGCCCACTGATGTTTTTACCGAATAAGTCTGGAGGTGCTGGCACAAGCCTTTGAAAAATTGAAATGGTATAAAATAACGGACCGGAGTGTGAACGTGAAACCTGACGTGCTTATTCACAACACACACACACACACTCACACACAACTTTTCTCCATCAGATTTATACAGATCTTAAGAATGGCTCTGGTGACCGTTAAAAAGCCAGAACTCTGGTTTAAACCTTAATAAGTCTCATGTACGACCATACAAAGTGCCCCCCCCCCCCCCCCCCCCCCCCCCCCCCCCCCCCCCCCCTAAAAAAAAAAAAAAAAAAAAAAAACTGCATCGATGATTCCAGTTGCCTGTACGGGCAACCAATAAAATTTCCCTAAGCAGTTGAATGTCCATACACAGTACACAGACTCCGACACGTGCACACAGCGCACATGCGTGACCTGCACGGTGAACACTGGTCAGTTTAAGGCGCCATCTTTGATCAGTAACACCGTGTCCGTGTGGGAAGACACGAAGGTCTCGCTTTAGTTTCGCTTTGCGCATGCCGACCTGGCTTTTTTTCTTCCGAGTAACGAGTCTGTGCTACCCTTCACCCCATCCCACCCTCTCCAAAAGAAAGGAAAAAATAAATAAAGGAAAAAAAAAATGTTGGACAATGTCAGTCACCTTGGTCTGGACGGCTAAATCTCAGCACTGAAGGTCGTTAAGTCAGATGATTGTAGGGCAAGGGTAAGGGTAATGTTGCTTACAGCCCAGCGACCGCAAAGGGCCATATCAGGGCTGTCACCGCGTTGAAGTCAACTCACAAGTCGGGCTACAGGTCAGCGCATATGCTGATAGACAAAAGTCCCTTCTCATAGCTCTCAAACACTGCAAGCTTGCTTACATCACTCTACTGGGTACAACTGAGGACTGGGTATTCCAGAGCAGATTAAAACTTTGAAAGGCAAGATAAAGGACTGGAATGAGTGGTTACAGATCGCCTAGCCTGTTACGCAGGGCTGGGCATTGAGGGCTGTAGAGGTCCCCGATTGCCCAACCATCTGTCACAAGGAAGCTCTATTATCAAGGGCGAATCAGTGAAATAATGAACCTTTTGTGGCTAACCCATGCCTCAGCCAGACTGGACATAAAGACGAATACGATGCAGACCCTTGCTCAGCAGTTACTGAACTAAAAAAAAAGGATCAATATGACTTGACAAATGTGTTTTTTTTTAATCAGCATACAAGATTTGTACATAGCGGAACACCTGCCCTTGCGGAACTTGAGTTGGTCTTCATGCTATAATGTTATGTTTCTCAGTGTCTGAAGCCCACAGATACGATGAGCAATGTTTTAGAATCATGTCCAATAAAGTTGTGGTCTTTTTCATGTTTGTGCCTTTTCAATTGCTCCATGACTGTCGGTGTGAACATTGATCCATGTGGTTGCGTGTATGAACGCACATGCACAGATGCAAATGTTGGGAATATGAGGTTGAGCAGTTTTATCACCTGCACATGTAACTAACTGCCTGAGAGGCTGCACTACCATGTGACCCATCCTCTGAGTCCACCAAGCTACATTTCTGAAGCCTGTCTGCAACATTGAAAGGCTGAGAAGTGAATGATTAGAATCATGATCTGTTGGTGTTATGTACTCTTGATCATGAATACAATTCCAAAACAGGAGCAGACAATCCACGTAGATCCCATGTGGCTGGTTTTCCTTCTGCTCCTTGGGAAGTCAGTGAATGTTTTCACCACTCAATTCAGCTTTTAAATTCAACCACGCAGTGATTTATTACTAAAACCTTTTTTAAAAAAAGGATGAACATAACATGACTTAGGCCATATAATGAGCTATTGCACATGACTACACATATTCTACCGAGTAGAGAAATATGGTAAAGCAGCTTTCATCAAGCATGAACATCTGCAATGAATAACTCTAATAATCCCATGAGGGATAACTGTATAAGTATGGCTGTGAGGTTGGTATTGGCGACAGAATTCATTCTTTGGCGACGGACGCCTTATAACAAATTATTTCCCTTGGCAACAGATGATTTGTTTTAAAACACCTCTTAATACAAACACAAAAGCCTCCTGTTCTACAATCAATAGAAATTACAAACAAAGACGTTCACCCAGTATTCTTTAAAGTACCTTTTAGCTAATACCAAAATGCTGGTGTGACATTACAAACAAAATTGTTCAGGGCCATAGCAATGACCTTTTTCTTCATCCATATTGCCGACATTTATGCCTCCGTTTTTCCACGTACAGACTTTGCATGCATGATGGGAAAGATCAAGGGTGAAAATGAAAAGTTAAAAGTGTGTCATTCGTCAATCCCCAAGTATAGACAGATGATGGCATCTGCTTTGTTTCACATCTGCAGGCTGCCTACATACGTATGGACAATTCACCCTATAATATATGCATGGGTTTTAGTACACAATTTATCATTAGGCAGGGAAGCATTCATGTGGAAGTGTCAAGCAAGTGTTTAAGAGTGATAGACAAGCAGATAGAGCACACACCTGGGGGTGGGTATCATTCTCAGTACGTGGTATGCAGATGTAAATGTCACTATGAGTAGCAGGGCTATCATGAACTGGTCACCTTCATGGACCTACATCCAAATACAGACAACACGTTCACGCACAACAAAGTCAACTTGTGTATTTATTATTGTAAAGTGCTCACATTCATAACAAGCAAAATGAATCGGGGGCATCCCAGTCGAGAATATTTGAACAATCAAAAGAACTTAGGACTCACCAGGCAGGATGCCTGTAACTTTGTACACAGGCGTTGAAATTTTGTCACATGCAAAAATTCATTTCAAGGTTCACATTCAAAATTTTGATGAAACTTTAAGAAGAAAAAAAAGAGAAAAAGACTGTACTTCTACGGGCCACATTTATGATTCTGAAGAAACAAAAACAAAAAAGGGGCCAGATTGCACTTCTAACTGCAGGTCAATTCATGGTTCTGAAGAAACCAAACCCCAAAATTCATCATACAGCACAGCCACGTAGAAAGACTGTTTATGACCGAGTTTAAATAGTGCTGGCGTGAAAGGCTTTTGAAAAAATACGACGGTACCCACTCGCTGATCCATACATTAAAAAAAAAGCATGTTCATAACATCAATTCTTGATACTATGTGTTAATCCTCTCGAGTATGATACCTTGTTTTTTCAGGGAGGATGACAGGTATACCTGAATGCAACAGGGAACCAAGCTGGTGAGGTCCCACCCCTTCCCACTGCTAGCAGCTCTTCAGGAGGGTCGTTTGCTACTGCATTACTGTGCATGTTTTGACAAAACTAGCTCCGATTTGCTCCTCCCCTGAGAAAGTTTACGAGTTACCTGGCTATGTTTATTAGTACAGATACTAGTTTTGTTCCCCACCCCCACATACCCGCCCCCAGAATCCCAGGAATGAAAGGGTCAGGACTGTTAAAAAACACACACACACACCAAAAACTGGGAAAACCAAGGGAAGTAATGCTGACATATCCAGGGCTCATGCTGCTATCTCTCTCCCAAATGGGCAACAGCACTCTTTATCATCGATTCTGCTGGTGTTCACTTTGAGCAACATGCACAAATTGCCTTAACACAAAAACACACCCACACACTGCATATTATGAAAAGTGACCACAGGAAAATGTTTCAGTTATTAGAAAGGTGGATGGAAGACAAAAACGTACATCCAATGTTTAAAAAAAAAAAAAGACAGAGGTAAAAAAGTGACAGAAAAGAGGAACTACTTTTGAAGAGAACTCTTGTACTGAAAGACCTCCCACTGCCCTAAGCAATCTATGAATAGCTGTACACACGCAACAGGGGAACAGCTACATCTGCACAATTACAAGCCTGCTGGAGGTCAGCCAACTGTACACAGAAGCAAGCACTTACAAAGAAGACAATAAATTTCTTTGGTTCTCAAAATCTACCTCAAAATCAACTGCGCATTATCGTTTCATACGTCGTTGAAGACCCAAGACCTATATAATTTCTCTGACTTACAGCAATTAACGCCATATATAGTAAATAATGCGTTACATCGAATACGCTTTCCCAAACCCCAAGCAAAAAGGTGACTTGGTCGGGGGTAGTTAATGCACTTAATTCACTCTCTGTGGTGACACTCAAAATAGGCTTTTTTTCTCATGACAAAACAAAATCAATCAAAACCTTCACAAAATTCCTCAAACATGACTTAAACAAACAATGCTATTAAAATGTGAAATCTAATTTTGCACGGTGCTGATTGTGTAGATTTCTATTTTTTGTTTGTTTTGTTTTTGTAAATCACATCACTAAATTCTAACAAAAAGGTGAAAAGTTTGTTAACCTTAAAATATCTAACTGTCAATCTCACCAACACATTGGAAGAATTCACAGTTTTTTCCATCAATGTTCCTTCACCACATATTCACCGTCTCTTGACATGAATACCGCCTTCATTCCACCATCTTACTTGGGAAAAGCACGACCTTTGACCCGTCTCAAAACGATTAAAACCAAGAACCGCATGAAGTTACATATAGCATGCTAAGGCCCCAACTCAGCTCTCCTGGATTTCAACTTGCCAGTGGACTCTGGTCACAGTTTGGGGTTTGCAGTCCCCAAGTTTGACCCTTTAAACACACCGCCAGTGAGTGACGCAGCCAGAAAATTCCCGGTCAGAATCTCACTTGTGTAAGCTTCTGATTAGAATCTCACCCTGTGCAGGCTCTTCCTTACACAACCAAGACAGCCGGTCAATCAGAGGAGCCAGTGAAGGTACACCCTGTATGCAGCTAACAATTATTACACACAGACGAACCCCCAGCGAAAAGGAAACTGTCCCAATTTCAAAATTCTGAAGTCCACTTTAACGGACAGAGAGGAGAGAGGAGAGAGAAGAGAGTGCTTTGACAACACACACTCTCCCCTCCTGGAGCACCCCAAATTATCCCCAAAGGAACCTGCTGTGCTAATGAATACAACTGCAGTAACATCATGTCTTGCTTCAAATACTGTAGTATGCAAAAGAAAAAAAGAAAAGAAAGAAAAAAAAAGACGCTCGCTATGATTTCCCTACTGACTTCAACGTTCTTTCCCCTCCTAATCACAGGTGCCCATTCTTTTCCCTACTGACTTCAATGTTCTTTCCCCTCCTAATCACGGTGCCCATTCTTTTCCCTACTGACTTCAACGTTCTTTTCCTCCTAATCACAGGTGCCCATTCTTTTCCCTTTACTGACTTCAATGTTCTTTCCCCTCCTAATCACAGGTGCCATTCTTTTCCCTACTGATTCAATGTTCTTTCCCCTCCTAATCACAGGTGCCATTCTTTTCCCTACTGACTTCAACGTTCTTTTCCCTCCTAATCACAGGTGCCCACTTCAACGTTCTTTCCCCTCCTAATCAAGGTGCCCATTTCTTTTCCCTACTGACTTCAATGTTCTTTCCCCTAATCACAGGTGCCCATTCTTTCCCTACTGACTTAACGTTCTTTCCCTCCAATCACAGTGCCCACTTCAACGTTCTTTCTTCCTAATCACAGGTGCCCATCTTTTCCCTACTGACTTCAATGTTCTTTCCCCTCCTAATCACAGGTGCCCTTCTTTTCCCTACTGACTTCAACGTTCTTTTCCCTCCTAATCACAGGTGCCCACTTCAACGTTCTTTCCCTCCTAATCACAGGTGCCCATTCTTCTTTCCTACTGACTTCAACGTTCTTTCCCCTCCTAATCACAGGTGCCCATTCTTTTCCCTACTGACTTCAACGTTACTTTTCCCTCTAATCACAGGTGCCCACTTCAACGTTTTTTTCCCCTCCTAATCAAGGTGCCCACTTCAACGTTCTTTCCCTCCTAATCACAGGTGCCCATTCTTCTTTCCTTACTGACTTCAACGTTCTTTCCCCTCCTAATCACAGGTCCCTTTTCTTTTCCCTACTGACTTCAACGTTCTTTTCCCTCCTAATCATAGGTGCCCACTTCAACATTCTTTTCCCTCCTAATCACAGGTGCCCACTTCAACGTTCTTTCTCCTAATCAAGGTGCCCACTTCAACGTTCTTTTCCCTCCAAATCACAGGTGCCCTTCAACGTTCTTTTCCCTCCTAATCACAGGTGCCCATTCTTTTCCCTACTGACTTCAATGTTCTTTCCCCTCCTAATCACAGGTGTCCATTCTTTCCCTACTGACTTCAATGTTCTTTCCCCCCCTAATCACGGGTTTTCCATTCTTTTCCCTACTGACTTCAACGTTCTTTCCCCTCCAAATCACAGGTGCCCATTCTTTTCCCTACTACTGACTTCAACATTCTTTCCCCTCCTAATCACAGGTGCCCACTTCAACGTTCTTTCCCCTCCTAATCACAGGTGCCCATTTTTTTCCCCTACTGACTTCAATGTTCTTTCCCCCCTAATCACAGGTGCCCATTCTTTTCCAAACTGACTTCAACGTTCTTTCCCTCCAAAATCACAGGTGCCCACTTCAACGTTCTTTCCCCTCCTAATCACAGGTGCCCACTTCCAACATTCTTTCCCCTCCAAATTTCACAGGTGCCCATTCTTTTCCCTACTGATTCAATGTTTTTTCCCCCTCCTAATCAAGGTGCCCATTCTTTTCCCTACTGACTTCAACGTTCTTTCCCCCCTAATCACAGGTGCCCAACTTCAATGTTCTTTCCCTCCTAATCAAAAAGGTGCCATTTTTTCCCTACTGACTTCAATGTTCTTTCCCCCCCTAATCACAGGTGCCCATTTTTTTCCCTACTGACTTAAACGTTCTTTTCCCTCCTAATCACAGGTGCCCACTTCAACGTTCTTTCCCCTCTAATCACAGGTCCCCATTCTTTTCCTACTGACTTAAACGTTCTTTCCCCCCCAAATCACAGGTGCCCATTCTTCTTTCCTATTCACCAAGAAATCAGACGCATAAAAATTTTTCATAACAAAATAAAGGATAAAATCAGACCCTTTAATTACTGTTGATCACAAAATAAGGGATTAAAAAAAAATTTAACGAAAAAAAATCAACAGAGTGAACAACATGCATAGCTTTCTTGATCCCACGTGATTTAGTAACACCGGCGAAATCATGACTCCCCAATTTTTCAGGAACAAAAAAAGGGGAAAGCAATCCTCATTTCATCTATTCATGAACTTTTTTCTCCTTGTCTGTGCTCTGCAATGTTACAAATGTGGAGTTGTTCAGAAGCATAACCAATCTGTAACATAATCATCTGAAACAGCCCACATTTTGCTTCCCACTGATGATGAAAAACATAGCACCATTCATGCAGACTTTGTCACTACTCAATAACTAATACACAAAACAACAAATGAAAATAAAGAATTAAAAGTGTACCAGTGCCTTAATATTTTTTTGTCCTTTTTTTTCCTCTACAAAGCACACAGCATACTTAACTCCTAAGAAATCAAAAACTTTATCTGGAGTATTCATATCAAAGCAAAGTATACTTAATTCCTAAGAAATTAAAAAAAATTTATCTGGAATATTCAGAAAAAACATCAACACAATACAATCTGGAGAATAGGCTTACATATAAAATGTATACCGATCTATACACAAGTGTCCAAAAGTTTTCCTCCTCATTAATAACACCTTTTTTTTTTCAAAAAATAAAGGCTAAAAAAACCTTTTCAAAACCCAAATCAACCATTTACACCTTCCTTTTTCTTTCTTTCCCCTTTTAAAAGCAAGATCTGGAAGTCGTGCAAGCACAGAGAAAGAATGACTTGAGAAGACGAGACATTACAGACCACATACTCCAAATACGAAAGCCACAATACATCGAAGCAAAAGGAATGCATAAAAAAATGATTAGGAAGGAGCTAAGGTGGGTGGATGGAGCTGTGGACAGATGTTAAAAGAAAAAATGTGATTACATTTTTTCTTTTTGAAGCTGCAAAACCACTACAAAAATTAAAAAAGTCTAGATTTGGGGCAATGAATCAAATATTTGTTTTCCTCTGTGTTGTATCTCCTTAGGTGTGTGGTTGGGGGTGTGTGTGTGTGCAGTAGTTCCCGCGTGCACATTTATACTTTTTATACATACAAATACCCAAAAAATCAGCAATGCACTAGCAATCATATCAAAAGCAACTAGCTCTTGGCCAAAAGTCGGTTTTAAAATTGGAACCCCCACCAATGCTATTTTTTTATGACCACCCCAAACTTTTTCACCACCCACCATCTCCCCTTTTTCCACCACACAACCACATTCTAACATTTATCTCATTCCTTTGAACAGACTATTTTGATAACCATGCACAAATGTGAACACTTCTTAGACCAAAAAAAAAAAAAAAAAAATCAGTGAAAATATGAACTGAAATTTTCCAGTGAACTTGATCATAATGAAGTTGTACTAAATCTATAAACCGATTTCAACTATATAATGTAGCATCTATTCAAGGAAAAACTTCAACCTTTCTACTTATTACGAAAAACATGGGATTTGTACACATATGCCGTAACACTTGAAAAGCATAACCCAAAAGGGAAAAAAATCTTTCAGTACACAGGACAAATTTTTATTCAAAGATCTTGCACCCACTTGTATACATATTTTTTTAAAAATCCACATTTACCAACGTATGCTTTTCTCCAAGTGTGAATGAGTTTGAAATAAAGTGACACAAAAACTACATGTTGCAACTAATATCAAGAAGCATGCACATTCTCAAGTGGATAATGACAAAAAAGACAAAACGTTAACAGTAATGATTTACTTGGAGTGAACAATGTTTGTTTCTTTCATAATTGATATATTTAAGGTGAATCAATCCCGAATTCATTTAACTTTGCAGTCTTTCAGTGTAGGAAGCACTTGCCTAAACTTGATCAATGCTATACTAGATACTTGAAAAAACAAAACCATGAACATAACTTGATTTTCTCTAAAATGTCATAATTAAAGGACTTGTGCAAAGCGTATTAACTAACAAAAAAAATACCCTAATTGCACTCAAAGTGTAGAGCAGAGCTCCTTGCCATCCCCTGGAAACCCAAAAAATTGCTAA
The DNA here is from genome assembly GCA_018398815.1 of Conus ventricosus. Lineage (NCBI taxonomy): Eukaryota > Metazoa > Mollusca > Gastropoda > Neogastropoda > Conidae > Conus > Conus ventricosus. The sequence continues at coordinate 7,906 of JAFLJL010001667.1, read as the reverse complement.
GCTGGGATGGGAAACCTTACAGTTTACACTTGATGCCAGTCAACGATTTTCGTAAACAATTACCACGCATTTATGAGCTCTGAGGTTCTCTCTCTCTCTTTCTGGAACCATGGAACTCAATAAAATCATTTCATTTCACACTGTCCCCAGAAACAAGAGTAATTCAAATTTAAACAACACAGGCACTAATATCAACTTCATTTCACACAAGAGCAGACATAAGGTTGAAATAACCTTAACACCATGAAATGCATGTGATGGGATGAATATAGGGGGACTCCTATGGTCATAGTTTTTTTTTCCTTAAAATCCTGGTCAGTGAAAGGACACAAAAAATAATATAATCGACTTTGATGAGCTACACTAAAAAATAAATTTCCTCGTCTCTTTGTGAGTGCAGATCATACTTTCAATCCTTCTCCCTACTCAACTTTATAGGGGGGGGGGGGGGGGGGGGGGGGGGGGGGGGGGGGGGAGGGGGGGGGGGCGCCAAAAAAACCACCTCATGTAACCTCAACATCCATCTCAGGCGGTACGCAGTATGATATGACGCCAGAGTCTGTGTCGACAATGTGGACAGCTGACCCACTGACAGAGCAAAACTGGCCTCTTCAACGGCTTCTGCATCTGCCACGCCCAAACTGCCCCAAGTCTCCACCCTTTGGGCCGAGCTGCAGTCGCTGTGCTTCTTTGCCATTTCAGCGAAGTCTGCATACGGGGGTTCATACGGGGGTTCCAGCTTGGCACGGTATCCTGCGCAAAGAAAAAGACAGATCAGAGTCATACATCTTTTCTTTCTTCACCCTATTACGATTTGTGTACACTAAAAACAGCAGAATACTTCTGTACAACACACACAAGGACAATCTCCTGAAGTTTCTCTTTTTTTTTTTAAACCTTGGGTGGGTGGAGGGGATTGTTGTTTTTACTGTAAATCATTTTCGACACAAACAGAATCAGGAACATATTCAATACTTGCAATTTCTTGAACTTGGTTATAGCGTCACGTTTTAGGCATCATTGCACATCAAACACAAAATGAAAGTATCTTATAGCAAGTGTTCGTCAGTGTTTGTCATGTACAAATGGCAGTATTAAACAGTGAGTTTTAGGGTTTTCTACATCTTTAAGCTTTAGGTAGCGTTGCACATCATACACATAATGCTAGTATCATGTATTATATATCATTAGCAGCTGAACCTCACAACGGTAATGTCAATATATCCCTCCAACCTGGACCTTCAGTGGCAGTTCATCTGCACTGGGAGCTCAAGCAAAAGTGAAAAGGAAATGTGATGAAAAAAGTCTTAGATGGTAGGGAGTCTGTGTAAATCAATGGGAACACTTCAGTTTTAATAGGATTTTCACTGAATCTTAACAGAGAGGAAAAGTACACAACTTTACAAGGTACTCACAGGGCTTCTGAAAACGCAAAAAATTGCTTACAGTACGCATTAAAACTCTACGGGACGCACTGGGTGTCCGTGTAAGGGGTTCCCAGGGACCCCTTCAAATTTTGGTGAAGTCAGACATAAAGTGAGAAAAGACTGCCTTCAACATCGTAAGTTGGGTGCCGTAACATCGTAGGTCTGCTACACTTCGGACTGAACCCATCCCTTTTCAAGTTAGAACAGTAACAAAGTGAGTACGGCAGCCTCCTAACAACATAAGTCGGTCACTTTTGTCGTCTTCTGAGGCTGACTGACTAAGCTTAACGCTAGGCCACAGCCTCGTTTTCAGTTGACCGAATTTTCCTACTTTGAGCCATGTGATGTCACGATGACACTTTTCATTTTCCCGGCAGGAGAGAGGCATTTATTTTGTTGTTTTTACTGTGGTGTAGGGACCCCTTAATGTTAGCCTGGGACCCCTTAAAAATCTGATGAAGGGGTCCCTGGGACCGGAAAGATTTTCACCCCAGCAGAAGCCCTGTACTCAGGTGAAAAGATTAAATGAAACGGCATGAAAACTCTGAATTTACAATGCCTTGTGCTACAAAATAAAAAGTTTAGACGGACAAGATTTACAACTCTTCATGGACGTTTTGAAAAGTCAAGGGCAGATGAACAGATATGACACAAGAGTTTCAAAGCTTAACAAAAATTAAATAAATATCATTGAAGTACAATTCAAGGCAGCTATATCCAATCCAAATTCCAGAGTAGCTCAGTGGTAGAGTGTACTTGTAATCTTGGTGATCCTGGGGTTGCGGTTTCGAATCTCCACCGGGCTGTTTCGGTACAGGGGGATTTTTCCCTCGGAGTGAACATTGGTTCTGACTCCATTTCCCATGCAGTCCTTCGAATAAGACTATAAATCGAGGTTCCGTATGTGAACGCACGCATAACATCTTGCACACACGTAAAATCCCATCCCCAACTTTCGGAAGAGAAGGCCAGTTTGGCTGTTGGTATGGATGATACGTTACACACAGCATGCACCCTGCATGAGAAATGGAAAAAAATGGAGGAAGTAAGGAAACTGAGTGAACGATATTGAAGGATACTGACTGGATGACACAGGAAATGACTGAATTGAAGCACCAGCTGGCAGCTCTTCAGTCAACACTACCTAGGTAGGCAGTCTGTTGTGTAAACGAGTGTAGATTATAAAGTGCTTAGAGCTTGGTCTCTAGCCGGGGAATAGGCGCTATAGAAGTATTCATAATAACAATAATAATTCATCCATGCTTCCCATTGTTGAGTGCGACTTTATTTCGCATTCAAGCATATAAACAAATGGCGACGGTAACCGTTACGAAAAAAAAAGATTACATGGGTTTCGTTACCTCACTGTCTTCAGTTAGAGACCAGAAACATGACCAATGCTCCGCCGATTCTGCTACTTTTTGTGTTCTCCTCTGATTTTTTCACTTTTATTTTTCAAACAAATTTTAAACAGTATTGATAAGGCTCCGCCGAAAAACATACAAACGAATCAAAGACAAAACACGACGCGTTTCTACCTCTTAGGTCTTCTTCAGGCAAGACGCACCACACTCAGGACAACGAAAATGAACGAGCAATCACTTATCTTAATCCAATTCGGCGCAAGATGGACACTGAATGTTATGTTTTTTTCAATTCTTATTTTCACATTTCATTAAGATCCTGCTGACATCCTTCTGTCTTGGGAGAGAGTTTCACCATGATCATTGTCTTGCCCAGCTGCAGTTGCCTGCTGTGACTGTGCAGCCCAATCATGAGCCACAGAAGTAAAAAAGTACCCACACTCATCATCTACTCACCTTTCAAATCATGATGGCTTCATCTTTGCTGCGAGTGATTGTTTCACCCTTGTAATTGGTATGGTCGCCTGGATCCACTATGCTTGACCAGGAGATGCGAGCACTTGACCGTTTCGCTGACATTTCTCTGTGCTTGCTCCATGGGTACGTCCCACTGACTCTCTTTCGTGTAAATGTTTAGGTAGTAATCTTTGCCTGCACACATTTTTTTTTCTTTTTCTAAACGCTTGTCAGCAGTGAAAAGTCCACATTTTATTCCTTCTCATTTCAACTGAGTGGTAGCGGAAGAACAAATTATTAACAAAGGTGAAAAAAAAAAAAACCATTGTTGTGGTTACCATAACCAACCAACCATTTTTCCCCCCCTGCCATCTTAAACTTGTTTCTCAGTACTAAAAACAAAAAATTATAACAAGGCCAAACATATTATACAGAACATTTTTTATTTACCATCTGATCTTCAATATATGCCATCAAAACTAGAGACCCAAGCGCAGTAATTGTCCACCAATCCCCTGTACCTTTACTTAAAACAAGCAAAACATGACATCATCTGCAATAAGGATAGTACAGACTGTTACACACATGTGTAAATACAAACTGAATGAGTTTGACAAACAGTAAAGATCACAGATGTCAGAGACTGAGAGAACATTGCACATTATGCAGTGTCAGCTATAACGAATGTCAGCCATCTAAAAAAAAAACAAATACACAAATCAATAACCAACCTTCAACAAAGAACCCTATTTTACCAACTTTCTTTTTTTTTGCCACATTACTGTAACTACAACCTTCTTTGGCCTAAGCATAAAACTTATCTTACAAAAACACACAACTGATTTAACAAATGGTAAATGCTTTAATTTTCTTTAAATCTAAAACTGATCTCCATACACATGATACATGTGTTACGAACATTTCTTTTCCCTTTTACAGTCCCCTCAGAGGTCCATTTCCAATATCTCGGATTAAAGTCTGCCATCTGCAGACGTCCCATGAAGCCATTAAGCTTGGTGTCCAGCATGGTCACTGTTTGCCATGGTCCATTCCAAAGCATGTCTTAGGCAGTTCTAGACAACGTGTTCTGCTGTTATATTTGTCCCTCTCCACAGACACACTCCCCTGTCCATGCAATGCCAATTTTGTCTTTTCTCTTTGTTTGGGTTTTTTCTTTTTATGTTGTTCCATCTTCTAAGCCATTTCAGTGATGTGACCCCCACACCGCTGATTCCAGCTCCCCAACCACAGCCACACTCTGGCTTCACCTGCCACAGGTCCAACACTAATAATCGGCAAAAAGCAAAAAACATTACGTCATCACAAGACAGCCCACCAGAGAAGACATAGCACTGCTGTTCAAGTCACTTCAGAAGTGTTTAGTGGCAAGCGTCCTATTCCAACATACACAGGAACCTCACCAAGCCCCTACTGATGACATTGATTTCTAAGTCAAGGAGCCAGCATGACAGAGTGCCTCCCTCTGCAGGTCATGACAACAACTATCCACCGACAGTCCCATGAGGTCCCTGATACTGGCGACCTTTATAAATTCACCAAGACCATAAAATAGAGAGGAAACAAACTGAATTCGACAAAAATGCAGGGCATAAAGTGCTGCCACACACTTTTTTCAATGCTGACTGACATAAATAAGGCTGATGAAGATAATTCTATGGACTAACATTTCACTCGGTGACTGCAGGATGGACTGCACTGCATCAGTGTATGCTAACTTCCAGCTTCACAGGCTTCACTAGTTCACCGTATATCTGGTGTCAACCAAGCCCGAGATACCTGCACTGTTGGTGAAGAATTCAAACTATACACTCAGAGACACATCCATTTCATGGAGGAAACTTCAGTAGTTCAACTCCTCCCTATCACTATCAGCCCTGATCAAACTGATCTCTGGGTAGGTGTCTGTACCTTTCCATCAAAGATCAACAATGCTGATGTTCCGCAGATTTATGCCGATGTTCCGCAGATTTATGCCGTCTGGAGAAAGGTCAGTGGCGGTGAGGAAAGACCCACTGACCACAGGGAAAGTCCTGTTGACAGTGGTAAAGACTGCAACTTTGGATTCTCTCTTGAGGGCACATAAGACCGTATAGCGGGGGCTTGGCTGTGTCTGGAGTGGCACTGTCTTCATCTGTCCGTGGGCAGGGGTGGTTGGGTCTGTGGGGTGTGCTCGGCAGCTGGGGGTGGTGTTTTTCGCCGGTGGGCTCTGCAGTCATGAAATACGGGCTGGTACACCCATGGGGGATGCTGCTTTGAGGCTGTTATGGGCTGCATCCTGTGATTAACCTCTGTTCAGGAGCAGTTATGTCCCTTGATATCTTGATGGAGTGTCCTGCGCGTGCCTGTACCCATCGTCAACACAGCGCAGGCCTCAGGGGTGGTACAGGAACTGCTCTAAGGGCAGGTGAAGACAGTGCTTCTCTGGGTCCTCCCCAGCACCTTCGGGTGTTTCTTTTTCTTTTTTTTCTTTTCAACAATGCTGATGTTCCGCAGATTTATGCCGTCTTTAGCTCTAGTGGTAAGCATCCTTCAGCTTTCACCTGATGAAAGACTCCTGTACACTGGGGTATGCTCCAAAAGAAGAAATAAATTAAACAAAAGTAACAACAACAGAAGGGAGATGGGGGAGGAGGGAGGGAATCGCCTGATATTTTCACTTTGATATTGGTTGGAGAAGAAAACTTATGTGGCTCCAAGCCAAGGTTTATTTCATCTTGGGTTTCACGACTAGCTGCTTTGCTCTGCTCAGGATGCGCGCTTCTGCCTGTTACCTTCAATATCATATCCTGTTGTAGCTATTTATACACAAAAAAGCTTAATGCAATTGAATGTCAAGAATTAATTACCTTGATTTGAGGAAAGTGTGTTTAATAGCTAACAAAAGGCTAATAAGGAATCTATATCGATAGGTTTATCTACTGAAGCCCAAATTCTACTAAAGAAAATAGTAACTTGCTCAATGCTTTGATAAGCCATATTAAACTACAAAAAATTTATAATGTTTGTCTAGAAGATGACTTAAATTATCCAAATAGTAACTGGAATGATGTAATGTCTGATCCATGAACAAGAATCAAACTTTATTGAACACAGAGATGCATTTCTTATTAAGATGGTTATTAAACCAACCCGTAGAAGAGAAGAGCAGAGGCCAACAACGAATGATTTAATAGTAGTAAACAATGAAAGATTATTTCAAATATAACACAAACTCTCCAAAGGGAGAAAGCGACGAAGGGCTTGATGTAGATTTACTTTTAGATTTTCGCAAAGCGTTTGATTTGGTTCCCCCATCTAAGACTTACAAATAAACTCAGAAGTTATGGAATAACAACGTACTGAATTGGATTGAAGATTTCCTTAAGAATACAGATTTAAAGGGTTAGGGTACTCATCTGTTGAGAAAGTGAAATACCCCAGGCTAGCATCTTGGGTCCTGCTGTACTTTTCTGTCCATAAATGATTTACCTGAGTCAGTTACAAGTCATGCAAAATTTTTGCGGATAATATGAAGCTGTACAATTCTATACAAAACAAAGACAAAATACAAGATGACAAAGAGCTTAGAGAAATGGTCTGAAATTGGCAATTTTCTTTTTTAATATCAAGTTAAATGTAAAATCATGAACCTTGGAAATACAATTTTTTTCAATACTTATGAAATGACAAATGCGAAAGGAGAAAAGGTTTAAAATAGCAAGCTGCGAAGAAGATAAGAATTTAGGGGTAATTTTTGATACATCATTATCATTCGAGGCACATGTAGTGATGTACAAGCTGTTAATGTTATAAGTAACGCAAACCAGATGCTTGGCATAATAAGAACTTTCGTTTATTTAGACAGAAATAGGTTCCTTAACCATTATAAGGCAATGGGTGAGACCACACTGGAATATGCAAAACGTCTGTCTCGAGTATCCCAAATCAAAAAGGACGATCAATATCAATATCTCTAGAGAAGGTTCTGAGAAGCGCAACTTGGATGGTACCAGGTCTATCAAATTTATATGAGAACGTTTAAGCATTTTAAATTTATCTTCATTAAGTACCGCCAACTTTAGAGCAGATATGACACAGATGTATAAATAATAACATTGATCATATATAAACCCCGACTCATTTTTTCAAAAAAGGCATCCAATACGATGTATCAGAGGATCAGATAGTACTTTGTATCCTGAACATTCAAGTCTAAATTCAACAAAATCCTCATAATTATACATACCTATTGATACCTATATTTACACCTGTGATTCACGAGGCTGCGTTTTTAAATACTGACCACTACAGCGGCAAATAGCGAGTAGAGTTCTTCTTCTTCTTCTATAAATACTGGTTCACTCAAAACGAGTAGGTCACCAGCGCGCATGTTAAAAACTTAAAAAAGTAAAATAAAATAACATAAATAGTGCGACTCAGACTGTTGGCCCCTGGAGCAAATTTGGCAACAAGGGGTTGCACTCGATAGTCAGAAGTTAAAAGCATGGCCAAATTCAGGCCCAGGTAACAGTAAATATCTGGGGAAGTTAAAATGAAATCGTCAATATGCAGATCTCAAACTGTCGTATCAATTTGTTTTTTAAAAGAGACTGATTTTTGGCAATCTTGATGGCCCCGGCAGTGGTTCCCCCCCAGAAA
>JAFLJL010001666.1:0-11959 GCA_018398815.1 Conus ventricosus | reverse complement strand
AAATAGTAACCATTTAGTTATTGAATTTCTGGTGTCACTACTAAACCTTTTATTTGAAAATGGAACATTTCCCCACGAATGGTCCAAATCAATCATTGTCCCAATTTATAAGAAAGCGGATGCAAATAATGCCGATAACTATAGAGGTGTGGCTTTGACGAGTGTAGTTAGTATATTATAAATAAAAGACTCTCAAACTGGGCAGATAGGGAGAAACAAATAATTGAAGAACAAGCTGGATTTCGGGCAGGGTAGAGTACCATGGACCATATTTTTACATTGTACGCTCTAGTTGAAAAATATCTTTTGAAAAATACAAAATTCTATGTAGCGTTCGTAGACTTCAGAAAAGCGTTCGATTCGGTTAATAGAAACATTTTATGGAGCATTTTGAGGAAATATGGCATAAATGGAAAAACTTTTTCAGGCGCTTCGAGGGATTTATAAAACCGTTCTAGCATCTGTTCGGGATAAATCACTCTACTCAGATTTTTTCCAATGTCCACGTGGAGTAAAACAAGGCTGTCTTTTGAGCCCTATTATGTTTTCGTTCTTTATAAATGAATTGGCCATAGAAATTTCTAAAAAAGGGCGACATGGAATTCAGATTATACCTGGGACCTATGAGCTATTTCTTATGCTATTTGCCGACGATGTAATTCTGTTATCTGATACGCCAACTGGTTTACAATCACAGATAAACTCCCTGAAAGAAGAAGCAGATAGGCTTAACCTAACTGTAAATTTAGATAAGACTAATATTATAGTGTTTAGGAAAGGAGGTCACTTGTCAAGAAGAGAAATATGGTGGTATGGTGATCTGGAAGTGAAGGTGACAAACTGTTATAAGTATTTAGGTATGTTTTTTACAACTAAGCTGAGCCTAAATGTAGGGTGGGTTGAAACTAGTCATAAAGGGAAAAGAGGAGTCATTGCAATCCTAAAAACAATGAGGAAGCTACGGTCATTTGATTTGTCACTGTTTTTGAAATTGTTCGATTCACAAATTAAGCCATTGTTGTTGTATGCATCTGAAATATGGGGACTTCATCAGAATGAATATGTGGGGGAAAAAATGCATCTTTTTGGTATAAAACGTTTTCTTAATGTGCCTTTACATACATCTAATCAGATGATGTATGGTGAAACAGGGCGATATCCGCTGTATATCCACGCCTACGTAAAATGTATTAAATATTGGTTAAGACTTGTCAAATTACCAGAGTCCAGATTATGTAAACAAGCGTATCTGATGTTAAAACAGCAACTAGATAAGGGAAAATTGAACTGGTTAAGTAAGGTTAGAAAAGTTTTGAATGAATACGGATATGGTATAGTGTGGCTGAATGAGGGAGTAGGAGACGAGTACATCTTTTTGTCAGAATTTAAGGATCGATTGATCTCCTGTTTCAAACAAAACTGGCACACAAATTTAGAAGATAATAGTATATATTCATGGTATCTTTCATTTAAAAGCTATGTGGAACCAGAGAAATATTTGTTAACAATTCCAAACAAGTGGCACAGAGATATCTTTGTAAGATTTCGAACAAGAACATTGGGTTTGTATGCTAATAGGAGATGGTTTTCTGTCGAAAATATTGACAAGTGTCCTGTCTGCTTAGAAGAAAATGTTCGTGAAGACGAAATTCATTTTGTATTTCACTGTGCTGCTTATGCAGCATTAGACAAAAATGTGCTTTGTTCTATATGCCCATGGCTGCACAACGAAACCTTAAAACCATGCTTTCTTCTGAAAGAGAAGATATAAGCATGTGTCTAGCAAAGTATGTCGCAGAGGCATATAAAATTCGAAAAGGTAAATTGGAAAATGGATGATTGACTTCTGAACAAACCTAGAGGATATATCACCTTATGTTTGTTATTTAAGAAATGAAAGACGCTCAGTTCTTCTAACTTAGCTTGTTGGTTCTTTTGATGATGATGATGATGATGACAATAATGAGTGTATCTATGAGTTTATGTATGTGCGCGCGCGCGCGCGCGCGCGCGTGTGTGTGTGTGTGTGTGTGTGTGTGTGTGTGTGTGTGTGTGTGTGTGTGTGTGTGTGTGTATGTGTGTGTGTATGAGAGAGAGAGAGAGTGAGGGAGTGAGTGTGTGCACCAGTGATTTGTTAGTTTTGTGAATCCCTTTTCAATCATCTCCCCTTGACATGAAGACTGTAAGTCATTGTCAATAAACAATTTGTCATTGTCATTGTCATTGTCATTCTCTCTCTCTCTCTCTCTCTCTCTCTCTCTCTCTCTCTCTCTCTCTCTCTCTCTCTCTCTCAATTGCATGTCACTATATTACCTTATTCCCCTTACCCAATTTCATACCATATTGAAAATGATTACACTTTGTGCTTTCCCATTTCTCTTCCCCCTCTCCCCTCCGCCCCCCCCCCCCCCCCCCCTCTCTCTCTCTCGCTCTCGCTCTCTCTGTCTCTGTGTGTTCCAAATTCTATGTATACTTTGTTGTATTCATTTTATTGTCTGTTTTATACATGCTAATTGTTGTCCATTATTTTTACTTTTCTATATGCCCCACATTCCACTCCTCTTCTTCCCCTTCATTTGTTCTGTCTTCTCTCAAATCTTTTCATTTAATATTCTGTTATCATTACATGACCGATTTGTGTTGTTATTCACACTATTTCATTTCACTGCATATTGTAGTTCCTACTCAGCGCGAGGACTGAATGTGAAAACGCGCATCAGTGCTTATCAACAATCCTCGTAAATATGGAATCCTCCTTCTCTTCTCTTCTCCTCTCTTCTCTTCTCGTGTCTCTCTCTCTCTCTCTCTCTCTTCTCTCTCTCTCTCTCTCTCTCTCTCTCTCTCTCTCTCTCTCTTCTCTTCTCCTCTCTTCTCGTCTCTTCTCTCTCTCTCTCTCTCTCTCTCTCTCTCTCTCTCTCTCTCTCTCTCTCTTCTCTCTCTCTCTCTCTCTCTCTCTCTTCTCTTCTGTTTCTGTGCGTTCTCTTACGGCATCATCCTCTCATCTTTTTTATTTGTTTGTTTGTTTGTTTTTCGTTTCAGGGATGATTTTCTTGCTGTGTTCGGACCTACGGGAGAGGGACAGAGACTGAAAGGGGGAAGTCAAGCCCATACAGTGAGTTCAGCTATCGACACATTTTAGTTAGCATACAGTGATAGGCTACATCATTGGGTGTGCAGATAGTAAGTACTGTAGATTCTGCCTGTTCTGTGCCTTTCTTTCTTTCCCCTCTTCCTTTCTTTTCTTCTTTCTTTCTTACTTTCTTTCATTCTGTCTTTCATTCCATTTTCCTTCCCACAAACGGAATGAAAGTGTCACTGCCATTATGTAATTAACTCATATAGTGTCGCTGCCATTATGTATTAACTCATAAAGTGTCGCTGCCATTATGTATTAACTCATAAAGTGTCGCTGCCATTATGTAATTAACTCATAAAGTGTCGCTGCCATTACGTATAAACTCATAAAGTGTCGCTGCCATTATGTAATTAACTCATAAAGTGTCGCTGCCATTATGTAATTAACACATGAAGTGTCACTGCCATTATGTATTAACTCATAAAGTGTCGCTGCCATTATGTAATTAACTCATGAAGTGTCACTGCCATTATGTATTAACTCATAAAGTGTCGCTGCCATTATGTATTAACTCATAAAGTGTCGCTGCCATTATGTGATCTAAACATAACGTGTCGCTACCATTATGTAATTAACTCATAAAGTGTTGCTGCCGTTATGTGATGTACACATAAAGTGTCACTGTCATTATGTGATTTACACATAAAGTGTCACTGTCATGTGATTTACACGTAAAGTGTCTCTGTCATTATGTGATTTACACACATAAAGTGCCACTGTCATTATGTGATTTACACATAAAGTGTCACTGTCATTATGTAATCTACACATAAAGTGTCGCTGCCATTATGTAATTAACTCATAAAGTGTCACTGTCATTATGTGATCTACACATAAAGTGTCGCTGCCATTATGTAATTAACTCATAAAGTGTCCATGTCATTATGTAATCTACACATAAAGTGTCGCTGCCATTATGTAATTAACTCATAAAGTGTCACTGTCATTATGTAATCTACACATAAAGTGTCGCTGCCATTATGTAATTAACTCATAAAGTGTCACTGCCATTATGTGATGTACACATAAAGTGTCGCTGCCATTATGTAATTAACTCATAAAGTGTTGCTGCCATTATGTGATGTACACATAAAGTGTCACTGTCATTATGCGATTAACTCATAAAGTGTTGCTGCCATTATGTGATTTACACATAAAGTGTCACTGTCATTATGTGATTGGCACATAAAGTGTCGCTGCCTTTATGTAATTAACTCATAAAGTGTTGTTGCCATTATGTGATTTACGTATAAAGTGTCACTGCCATTATGTGATTGAGACATAAAGTGTCACTGCCATTATGTGATTAACACATAAAGTGTCGCTGCCATTATGTATTAACTCATAAAGTGTCACTGCCATTATGTATTAACACATATAGTATCGCTGCCATTATGTACTAACGCATAAAGTGTCGCTGCCATTGTGTATTAACACATAAAGTGTCGCTGCCATTATGTGATTGACACATAAAGTGTCACTGCCATTATGTATTAACTCATAAAGTGTCACTGCCATTATGTATTAACTCATAAAGTGTCACTGTCATTATGCGATTAAAGTTGGATGGAGGCTCCACCTACAAAACGTGGAAGACAGAAGTTTGGAGGACCACACACACACACACACACACACACACACACACACACACACACACACACACACACACACACACACACACACACAAAACCCAAGCCAAACGAAAACAAAACAAAACCGAGGTACGAGAACCACACAATTTTACTAAATACACACGTACGCATTTAGAATACCACACTTTACATCAAGTGAGCAGTCAACACACAACTGGTTTCCGTACGGCACATGGCAGGACAATGCTATTGCACGTGCACCGAGAACTAGAGGTCCGTGAACAATCTTTGTTATGTTCAGCAAAATGATTCCTTCGTTACGCCATCTAAACTTACACTAGATGCAAAGCATACAAACGTATTCCCAGTTTATCTTGAATACGCGTGAGATATTCCATAAAGAGGAAAAAAACCGTTTTGGGCCGTTATAGCCGTTAGTAACGGCTATTCTGGTAAACATCGGCCATCATCTGTGACCCATAATGAACATACCTACAAATTTTCAGAAATATCGGCCAAGTACTTTCTGCGATTTTCCATAAAGAAGAAAACCATTATGGGCCGTTATAGCCATTAATAACGGCTATAACAGTAAGATAAAACATCGGGCATCATCTGTGACCCATAATGAACATACTTACAAATTTTCAGAAAGATCGGCCAAGTACTTTCTGAGATATTCCATAAAGACGACAAACCGTTATGCGCCGTTATAGCCGTTAGTAACGGCAAAAGAAGGAGCAAAAAGAAACGCCGAAAATTTATTGAACAATCCCTCAGATTTGTCCTCTTGTGAATTAATTCAAATCATGGACAACTATATACATAAGCAGAATTTTAGTCAAAAAATGGCTACTTTACCATCGTGCCCAAAGCACATTGTTAGATGAATTCATAAATTAAGGCTGAATACTTGGAACACAAAATATTCTCATGGTATTGCTTGTGTCTGCAGAGAAGACATTTCTGTGCGTCATCTTTTGTTTGAATGCTTAGTGTTGACCTCGCTCTATCAGGAGAAAGGTATTGAGATAAACAACTTTGACAATATCAACGCTGCCTTACATGGTTCATATGTTGCTGAAATTGCCATGGTTATTTCCCTGTCACAGGTTGCAAGATCTTTATAAAGATCAACAATTTAATGTACCATTAGGGTATTTCACTAATGCAAATATGCAAATATCAGACGTGGGTGTCAAAGTATCAACATGGATTGTGTGTGGAGGCTTTTTCTTTTTTTCAATAAATGTCTAATATCATCTGGCGATGAAAAGAAATTAAATAAACCACTGAGCTGAGCTGAGCTGGCTTCCAGTCGGAATGAAGAGGGCTGAATTACACAATTAACACAGAGAGAGAGAGAGAGAGAGAGAGAGAGAGAGAGAGAGAGAGAGAGAGAGAGAGAGAGAGAGAGACAGAGACAGAGACAGACAGAGAGGGTGGGGTATGTAGAGAAAGAAGAAAGAAAGAAAGCAATAAAGACAGACAGGCAGAAACAAAGAAGGAAGAGAAAGAAAAAAAAAGAAAGAAAAGGAAAACACAAAGTAGATTAAAAGGATGAGAAGAAGGTTAAGAAAAGAAAAAAACAAAAAACAAAAACAAACGGAAGAAAAGAACAATAAGAAGAGGAAAGATCAGAAGAAGGCGAAGAAAGGATAGAGGAGGAGGAGAAGAGATGCCAGAGCTGTCCTGACCCAGCTGTTTGTGCCACCACAACACGGCGGCTCTCCACACGGAACTTAGCAGTCTGGGCGCTCTCATGTTTTGAAGCAGTTTATGGCATCCCTTAAGTGGTGGAGGATGGATGGCCACATTCTGTTGCAAATGCGCTAAACCGTGGAGGTGCGCCATTCTACGTGTAAACTATGGCCGGAGAGTAGAACACCTCATAATAACCGTACGAAAAACAGACCGGTAGATCTTCAGCATTTGCTTCTGTTCTCGATTTCAGTACATGTATGACAATTCCCGTGACGTCTCTTTGGCTCGCTTCAACATAAATTCTAATTTGAAGGACGGACACACACACACACACACACACACACACACACACACACACACACACACACACACACACACACACACACACACACAGAGAGAGAGAGAGAGAGAGAGAGAGAGAGAGAGAGAGAGAGAGAGAGAGAGAGAGAGAGAGAGAGGCCACGTATATTGGTCACAACCTGTTCCGAGATCGATGTTGCTCTTTTCGCACCGGCAACTGGCTAGCATCATGTCTTCAGTCATGTATGCAGGGCTGTAGGGTCCTGGTCGACCGTAAGCATGAACTTACAACACACACACACAACACACACACACACACACACACACACACACACACACCACACACACACGCACACACACACACACACACACACACACACACACACACACACACACACACACACACACACACATACACACACACACACACACTCTCTCTCTCTCCTCTCTCTCTCTCTCTCTCTCTCTCTCTCTCCTCACTCTCTCTCGCCACCCATGTACACACACACACACACACACACACACACACACACACACACACACACACACACACACACACACACACACCTCCTCTCTCTCTCTCTCTCTCTCTCTCTCTCCTCTCTCTCTCTCTCTCTCTCTCTCCTCCTCTCTCCTCACTCTCTCTCGCCACTCATGTACGCGCGCACGCACACACACACACACACACACACACACACACACACACACACACACACACACACACCACACACTCACACACTCACACACACACACACACACACACACACACACACACACACACACACACACACACACAACATTCACACACACACACACACACACAAAATACAGAGACAGACGGACAGACAGACGGACGGACAGAGAGGCGCGCATGACTGTGCATGTATTGACATGCACATGCAGGTATTTAACAGAATCCGCAGTGAAATAACTAGAGCGTTTCGTGTGAAAGTGTGGCCTGACCTGCAACTGTATCGTTCCCTGGACTCGGCGGATTTCTAACAGTTTACTTCCAGCTATTTCTAGTCTTTTTCATTCTCTATGCGCGCCAACACAGACTTTAGACTCTCTCTCTCTCTCCTCTCTCTCTCTCTCTCTCTCTCTCTCTCTCTCTCTCTCTCTCTCTCTCTCTCTCTCTCTCTCTCTCTCTTCGGGGGGTGAACACAGGTTCACGCTGGCGACAAGACGTATCTTCAGGTCGCGCTCCACTAATTAATGATTTTCCTTAAAAAGTTGAAGATTAACTTTTTCATTTAATGATTTTTCATTTTCTTTAATTCCTTTCGATCATGCCGATACCAAATTCATGTGCAAGAGTCAGCTGTGGTCAGTTCTATTGGACGTGGCAGAATTTCATGCAGAAACGCGCACTGAACGCCACAGCCGGGCGTAAACACGGTCTTGTGTTGTGCTGGCCAGTGAGTGCAGTGGAACAACGTGCCTGGCTGTTGTGCTGTATGTGCTGTGTGGTTGTTCCCCTGTTGTGAACCTCAACCAGTCCTGTGCTGTGCGTGTGGACTATGCGGGAAATTTGGACACTGTACAATCAGGCGAAACTCCGTATCTCTACTTTCTTATGTAGTAGTAGTAGTAGTAATGTAGGGACGTAATCAATACATAGGCCGTTAAGCCTTTCAATGTCCCCTCGTGTTATTATACTTTTATGCAGGGTTGAAAATGCATGCAATATAAATTTTCCTTCTTATTCATCAAAGCTTCTAAACTGTACTTTAAATTTCAAGTCTTCATCCAGCAAATTCTTAAAAACATTAGTATTTTTAGCAAATTTAAGTGCAGTTGGCAAACTGTTCCAGTTAGTAATAACTCTGTTACTGAACTTGAATCTCCCCATATTAGTATGAAACTGCTTAACAAATATTTTGCCTTCCGAATTTCTTGTTCTATCTGTTTTAACAGCCTCAAAAAAATAGTCCCACTTTTATGTCCGTTTGCTTGTGAAATATTTTGAACACTTCAATCAATCCCCTCTAATACGTCTACCTTTTAAAGAGTACAAATTTAAGTAATTTAATCTATCTGTATAAGACATCTTTGTACATTCTTGCAAGATTTTAGTAGCTCTTCTCTGTACTCTTTCGATTGCTATTGACTGTCTTTTCAAGTGTGGGTACCAGATTATATTTCCATATTCAAGATGCGGTCTAACCATAGCTTTATAAACTTTAAAAACGTTTCTTTATTTAGGTAAATAAAAGTTCTTTTGATTAATCCAATCATTTGGTTTGCTTTATTTATACACTTTGAATGTGAGTATCAAAAGTAAATCTTTATCAAAGATTACACCCGATCCTTTTCTTCCTTACATTTCTGTACCAGCCTATTTCCACCATCTATTTTCATGCTGTATTCATGTTCTGGTTGTTTTTGCCAACATGCAAAACTTTACATTTTTCAACATTAAAATATAGATTCCACTTGTCTGACCAGTTTTGGAGGCAATTTAAATTTTCTTGCAGACTATTATAGTTATCTGATTTTCATTATGCTGCCACTGTTCGATTTCTACAGGCAACAAATATGACCCCCCACAGAAATACAGGTATGTGTTGACTATGTGTTTGTTTTGGACCTGTGACACTGGAAAATTTGCGGCTGTTGCTTCCTGTCTGCTGCTTACTTGTGTGTGGGAGACATTGAACCGAACCCTGGTCCTACTCAGGGAAGGGGCAAAAACGGGAGTCTTTTCATCATCCAGCGTTCCGTACAGGGAAGGGGGTATGACCGGGAGTCCTATTATACACCACAGCCTACTTCAATAACAGTGTGCCCCCTGTACATCGTGATGACAAAATTTTTATGGAATTGATCTTTCTTTTAATCGACTCCAGTCGGAAATGTCCCAAATTCTTCATGACGCCATTGCAAGAATAGAAGCCAACAACGTTCGTCATGAACAAAACGTTGAAAAGCACTTTGTGTCAGTGGAAAAGAAATTATCAAATGTGGAAAAGAAAATAGAGAATCGTATGTGCCTGTTAGAAGACCAGCAAGCTCAACTCGCAAACTGTAACAGAGAGATGCAGGATCAGTGTCACTCATTATGGTCGGAAGTGCACAGATTGACAGAACGATTACTACATTATCAGACAAATGCGACTACCTGGACAGTCAAAACAGACGGAACAATCTTCTTTTTTGGGGCTTTCCTTTCGATGGAAGTGGCCCTTCATTTCAAGACTATGAAGGGAAGGTTCGTCAAGCTGTGCGAGTCGGAATGGGCATAGAAGAAGACTTGGCTTTGGATAAAATATTCAAGTCTGGCAGAGCTATTGTTGTGACGTTCCAGAGCTACAGCCAAAAGAGGTTAGTGCTTCAAAATGCACCAAAACTGAGAAATTCAGACGGTTTTCAGAATATCTTTGTTCGGAGAAGATTTCTCTGAAAATACTCAACAGAAGAGGAAAGAACTTCTCCCTGTGCAACGCCAGCTAAGACATGAAGGGCAAAGATCCAGTTTACGCTATGACAAGCTGATCACGGATGAGGCGGTCTACACTTTGACCTCCGCAAAAAAAGAATCCTCAGATGTAGAGAACAGCATTTTACCAATCCTGACTCACTTGCTCAACCACCGTGTTTTTGGGCGAAAGTGGCCTTAAAGCCGCCTTTTCTGTGGCGGAAGAGAGAGAGAGAGAATCACCGGCAGACAGACAGAGAAGAGAGAGACAGAGAGAGAGACAGACAGACAGACAGAGAGGCGGGCAGACACACCACACACACACGCAAGCGCATATTACTGTTCTCTGGCAAGTAAGACGTCAATAACCAAAAATAACGATTATCTACAAACAAACATACTGTGCAGGTTATCCGTTTTTAATACTAATTTACTAAACTTTTCAGATTTCAGTTTTTGTTTAATCCTATGTTTTTCCTGGTCATTTTCAATAACATCATTTTCGCGCAAACATTCTTCAAATGAGTCTTTGTCTTTCATGTGAAATAAAACTACAGTCTTTAACTGTTCTCTAAAGTCTTTTAAAACCGAGTTATATTTCTGGCATAAAATCCACACACTTATCCAGCATGTCTTCCGCTGAAAGCTAGTTTCGACAAAGTTTTTCCCTCTTTTAACTATGTCTCTTTCTGCCGAACAGTCATTTATAATAAATAGTGTCTGCGTTCCTTCAAACAGTCTATAAAACTGTTCTAAACACTCACTCAGTTTATTGCTAGGATCAACTAAATATATGTCATCATCTGTCCATATAAACCTTCTATTATGATATGCTTTGTTCCCTTTAAGTGTTGGGCAGAAAATCACAATATGATCAAAATTATAACGATAAACTGTTTGTAACAGGTCGAGGATAAATATTGTTTTTCCACAACCAGTCTGTCCACAAATCAATGAACAATGAGGGGTTTTTGTCATAAAGTTTAACTGCTCCATAGTTTTATAACAGAACTTAATCTAATCCGGTTATTGTTTTTATCATGTCCTCTGTTAAAACTTGTTCAGTGTAATAAAACCCTATGAGGCCTAAATGCGTAAGATTAATCCAATTCAGTTCTGTAAGATTGTTTCTATTTAGACTAATATTGATTTTGTTGCTTGTTGTTATGACCTTAATATCCTCGCCATTGTGAAGAATGACGACGGTAACTTTAAGTTTTTCAACGTCTAAGTTTTGCCAGCTAATTAGAATTCCTTTTAGAAGGGGCGTCACTAATGCCCACAACCCATCCCTCTTTACATCTTTTAAGACAGAAATTTCAAATATTATTGTGAACGTGTCTCCTAATTTCATTTGCGGAATGAACTGTAATTTTGTAGAAGCATCTTTCAAAACTGATTCTCTTCTGTGGAGGATGTACTGTTTATTCCCATACGGCTTTATTTCAATCTCTTTCTGACTATTGTCCTCTGGCATAAGACTTACATGTAAAGGGCCAGAGTTGAATGCTTTTCTGAAACTTTTTTGGCGGCTAAAATATGTAAATGGGCTTATGAATTGAAATTTTATTTCCCATTCTAAATATGGTTCTAAGTGCCATTTGAGGTCAGGTTTTCGAACTATTTTATATTCATACTGACCAACATTAAATTTTCTTCTAGATTGCGCAGCTGTTCTAGTTTAGGAAACTTTTTACTGTCACTAACCTCTTTGCGGTTTATAATCACCATCTTAGTGTACCAAACCCTACAAAAAGGGCCTTTAGTTCGTTCAAAGTCCCAACGTTTCAAGGCTTTTAAAATTTTAAG